>JAUCBJ010000508.1:0-60394 GCA_032718475.1 Nemertoderma westbladi | reverse complement strand
AAGCTCGGGTAGGGTTAACCTGGCGCAAACCGCTGGATTTGGCGAACTTTAAGCTGCAACGTTCAGCCTCCACCACCAGCTGTTGATACTCCTCCCGTTGCCACATACCGACCCTGCGCAATATAGTGCGCCGAATATCCGCTGACTTTTTAACGTCGGGATCCCGGTGGAAAACAGTGGCGATAAAGCTGAGGGGCCGTTCCGAGGGATAGACCCCCTCAGTCAGCAACTCCAACTCCTGGGCGATAATATCAGCCACCTTACGTCCTACATTGCCGCCCGGCACGGTGTACAGGCGACCAGGTAAGCAGGTAAGGCGAGAGAAGCGAGTCTCCCATTCCGAATTCGCAGAAGACCCTGGAGAGTTCAGCCAAGGGCCACCGAAAGCGGTTTCCAATCGCTCTTTAGTTGAAATACCAATAGGTGAAGGAGAAGACCCAACATCGTCCAATGATGAACTCCGAGAGATGTCAGGAAGAGATGGCAGGCTCAAGTCTAACCCCGGCGTGCGAGGACGAGGGACCTGGGTGACCACGCTCGACGAGGAATCCGTGTCGGAGTCGGAGTCACCATCTGGGAAACCAGTCACCATTGTGCTGGCCGAAATTGTGGCTGTTGAGTTTGAATGCGGGTTCAGACAACCGCCGGTGGACATCGCGGTGCAGCTGGTACAGGCCGTCCCCTTCCGAACACATCCACAGCGACTCGATTGGCCACACGCCCGGACCACACACTGGCAGCAACGCTGGGAGCCCTGCGACATTATCCAGAGTCGCCCAAATATATCGTCTCAAATTGTTAAGACTCAATATAATAATAAATAAATTAATTTGAACAATTTAAAATATAAAATAAGTGATATTGATTGAAGCAAGAATCGAATTTCTTAATATTTCGGTACATGTAGGCCTTTATGTAGGGGTTTTACTTATTACTAGATTTATTTATCTTTTTATTAATTGCGAGAATATATTGATGATATGGAAATTGTCTAAATAAAAGGGGCACTACAAAATTTATTTTCTAATTTTAAGATCACTATCTATCTACCTTTAAAAACACTAGCTACCATAATAAAAAATAATAGCTAACCTCTCTCAGAAGGTGAAATAATTTATGTTCTAGAGCAAAAAACCATCTTGATAATATCCATTAACATGGTCCAAAATATTATTTTGTAATTTTAAGATCTCTAGCTACCTTTAAAAACACTAGCTACTTTAATAAAAAATAATAGGTAACCTCTCTCAGAAGGTGAAATTTATGTTCTAGAACGAAAAACATCATGATAATATCCAATAATATGGTAAAAATAGTGATCAAAAATTTGGTGCCAAAAATTTGGTTTTGTAATTTTTAAAACAGTAGCTACCTAAAAGAAATCACTAGCTACCATAAAAAAACAATAGCTAACGTCTAACAGAAGATGACATTAATGTTATAAAACAAAAAACCTCATTATAATAGCCATTAACATTGTCAATTAAATGGTCAAAAAGTGGGTACCCATAACATAGTAGTACCAGTTCCGTATGCAGTCGCATTTTTATAACATAAATCAATAACATAAATTATTGTTACCATGGCAACATTTTAGAGTTCTAGAACAAAATATAATTACCCTACACTGTTCTAGAACATAAATAAAATATAATGTTCTAGAACATATACCTAGTCATTTTAAAATTTAAGCACTTAAACATTTAAAATGGCTAGTAATTTAAAATAATACTAGGCCTACATTTTTATAACATAAATCATTGTTACCATGCAGAAAATGTAAACTGCTATAATATCATCAATATTTTTGTTCATATTATTGTTCATATGCATCAGTTTAAACCTGAAATATCAATGTTTTCACATATAAAGAGTTAATTGTATTTTATTTATTAATCAAGAACGTTAAGTAAAAACCTTACCGGTATGTAACCGGTAAAGTAGGTAAAAAACTAAAAAGCAACAAGACCTAGACGTTGCATGCAATTAGTGATCAGCTGACAGCAGCCAGCTGATCGGTAGGTTTCGCCCCGCAAACGTCTCACAAACGCGGTGTAGTTCGTGGAATGTTTCATCGCATCTTTAATGCTAGTAAGGGTGGGGATGGTTCCCAACTATATACCGCTATTGGGGATGCTAAGGATATTCTTAGCAATAACCAATATACTGATACGATGGTCGAGCATGAGCTAGCCGTAGTTCAAGCCGCTAGGGGACGTGCAGGCAGTGGTTCTGGGGGCGAGGCACCAACAGCTGTCCCCACCGAGGTCATTGACCCGGTCGTCCAGGCACTACTCTTTCTCTTGTCCCTCTTGTAAGGGGGAATATGTTGGACACACCATCCAACACTTGTTTGAACGTGTTAGACAGCACCAGGATGGGACAGCCAATGATGGGAGCAAACAGGGTAAGACTGTGCACAACTACATCATGACGCACCGCGGCGAGCCAAATACACGTTGGCTGACTGACTGGCGTGAATTGTTTAATCCTTTCAGTGTAATTGCTGGACACCCATTGCGGCCAGTCTTGCAAAAGCTCGAAATGTATTACATCCAAACACGCAAGCCGGTTATCAACAAGCAGAAACGTGACTGGCGCAAGTTTACGGTGCTGCTTCCCAGTGGTTAGTTACAGTACAGACATATCTTCATTTCGTTACCTGTTCCGGCCCCCTTTGGGAATCTCTCTCTACATTTCCAGGCTTGGCCTCCTGAGAATGCCTTCAGTTGCGGGGCGAAACCTACCGATCAGCTGGTTGCTGTCAGCTGATCACTGATTGCATGCAACGTCTAGGTCTTGTTGCTTTTTAGTTTTTTACATACTTTGGCACTGACATACGTACCGGTAAGGTTTTTACTTTACGTGCTTGATTAATAAATAAAATGCAATTAACTCTTTATTATTGGATTTTCAAGCTTCTACTTCAATTAGTTTTCACATATTTTATAAATACAAAAAATACTACAGTAGCTAGTAAAAAAATTCTAGCTACCATAAAAAATATATCTACTAATGTTCTAGAACACAAAAAATTGCAGTATTTTGAGAACTTTCAAAAAAAAAATTTATATATAATAAATAATGTTTTGAAAAATTACTAGCTAGTCGATTAGCTAATGTTCTGGAACACAATGTTTTTTTTAATGTAGGATAATGTAATGTAGATAATGTAGATAATGTTAATGTAATGAAGTCAGTGGTTATATTAATTACTATGCAAAAAGTACTTCATTATTTTCATTAATTAATATCAAATGCGACTGCATACGGAACTCTAGCCAATTAATTTTGTTCTAGAACAACAATTATTTGTTCTAGAACAAAATATATAAAAAAATTAATAGACAATTATGTTGTAGAACATTTTTAAAAAAAATTTTAACCAAACTAGCTATTTAAAAAAAAATAGGGGGTGGGGGTTGTGTGCCCAAAACACAGTAGTACCGCCAGATTTTGTTGACTATCGACCATTATTAATTCGAAAATAGTGCTGTTACCTAACCCAATATTAATGCCAGTGCCAATTATTTAGGTATGCTGCAGTTATTGGAATAAATAGCTAATTAGTTCCTACCGACATACTTACATTATTACTTTACTGTATAGCAAACTACAGGGCGGCATGTAGACGGAATTTACTAGCTAACTTTATGGTTGAAGTCTTGAAGTTTCATAGAAAACACGGGGGAATTCATGTAAATGTGAAAAATCGTGTGTGGTGAACTTCAGAATACATTTTTTTATTTATTTTTTGTTCCTCCAAAGCTTAACTAACTAACAGTTTTATTATAATTTAGATATTCTATAACTATCTTTATTGAACTGTTATTTGTTATTTTGTACGGATATTTTGTACGAGTAACTATTATTTCGTCCAAGGACTGTTATAACGTCCGAGGCGAAGCCGAGGACTTATAACACGTCCGAGGACGAAATAATAGTTACGAGTACAAAGTATCCGTACAAAATAACAAATAACAGTTCAATAAATGTGTTGTCTCCCTGAGAAGGTTAACAATTCTAAAAGGGTTTTGTTTGGGGGAGAGTAAAGAAAATGGGGCATGGAATTTTTGGGGGATAATATAAATAACGGTATTTATTACGGACTCTATTTAAAAAACTCAATATTTTAGCGGGAAATAATTACAAGTAATAATACAGTAAGTAATTTAAGCGTTTTTATTTAATTTCTCTATGTAAATAGACTGACCATTGATGATGTTACAGTAGAAAATTCCCTCCCTCAATATTTCGACTGCGGGCAGGTGACAGACTAATTAGTTTAATTGAATTATTACTCATTGTTGCTCTTTCTTCATTGGCGGAAGACATATTTCACGGCTCGGGTCTCAGCGAAGTCAGGCTAAGCTGATCCTCTCATGGGGTTTTTTGTTTAATATGGTGGTACAGGAGAACATTGTAGATACATTGTGACACAGCTGTAGTTAATTTGGGAGAATGGTTGGTCAGCGTTTCTAAGAGATGGATCTACCGTTTTGTGAAACTCACTCCAAGGCACTCAGGATTTAGGCGACGCCCATTCCCACCATTTTCATTCTCATACCTCTGCCATCGGACTATTTAACATACAAACCATTCTAGAACATATTATGTATTTTGTTACATTATTATGACAACTTATCAGCGTTCTAGTGATATCTCCGCAACGAGCGAGGTACCATTTACAGCATTGCGGCCTATAGGACGGAACCCTGTAAAGTATTCATAATTTAATAGCAATAAACTCCTAAACGTCTTGACTGTTCTCAGTCTATCGATGATAGCCATATTGTACTGTAAGTGTAACATTATTTACGTTACATTTGTTACAATAACTGCAAGCAATTTCTTAAAAAGGATATCAATTTCACTTATATCACTAGAGAGTGAACATTTCAATATTAAATATAATAATTTTAAGCGTTGAAAACGCAGACAAGTTTACATAAAGTAACAAAATTACGCACCCAATACATCATTCAGCCATTGTGTGAAAAGGGCACTGTTCTGTTAACAGCGTTTATATTTATGTAACCTCACTCGCTCCACTCGCTCGTTACATAAATACACTCGGGTCATAACTCTGAGAAGTGCTAGTTTTCACACAATCATGTAAATAGTTTTGTATTTCAAGAATATTAGTTAAATAAATAGTTTGGCGCGTCTTCACCCGCGTCCAATCTTCGTCTGATCGGGGGAAATGAGCAGATTACAGAAACGGCAGGTTACATATGACTTTTTCTAACCAAAACAATAAACAATGTTGCTAATAATCATTTTGAGAGCGAAGTTTTCTCCGGCCGAAGTTTGCTGCGTACCAAATAAATGGCCACACAAAACATCAGAGGAAATGCAATAATGCCAATATGCCAGTCAAGTCAGCCTGCACTTTACATACATTACTCTTGTATTCTTGTATGCCGCCTTTCCAGCGGCAACAACAAAGCAGCAAAAAGATACCAATATTTCTTGATGTACAAAGGGTGCAATATTGAGGAGACACTTTTTGCAAACGCTTGCAAAGTAAGTAGTGAGAAAGTTAATTTCTCCCACCTACCGAAAAATTCGAGTGCATACTGCCTATCTATATTTCAAAGTTTTCCTGATATCATTAAAGATTTGTAAAAAAAATAGCGGAGAGGGAGAGAGTTGCCCAGTTAAGGGGCCGCAATCGTAATTACGACTTATCGCTCAATTAGGATAAAAAATTTAGTGCTATATTTTTTCACAACTGTGGTTAAGTGATAACCTTGAATACATACCAGAATAACTTCAAAATTATTTATGATGGCCTAGTCTCCTCTGTATAGTATAGTAGCCTACATTGCGCTAAATGAAATGGGAAACTTAAAATTTTCTAGAATAATTGTAGGCCAATAGAATAATGTTCATGTGGAATCCTTACCTTAGTATAATTATGTAAAAATGCTGTAGCTAATATTCTAGAAAATTAATACAACTTGACGATTTCAAAAATGCTACAAATTTCCGTACAATATAACACAATTTGCGTACAATATAACACAATTTGCGTAAAAAATAAATAACACTTTTAGTACGGAAATTATGATATATAGAATTGATTACGGGATTTAGGGGAGACAACAAAAGATAGTGAGTAAAAATAATAAACATAGCATTTATTTCTAAATTTGTCCGGCGCAGTTTAGGTAACAATCCTATATTTTAAATTAGCTAAACACTCCAGAATATTATTATTGTTATCAGATGAAACTGAGGGTTAAAAGCAAACCATCTCACAATCCATAATAATTTTACTCTAATAATTACTCTGGAGTCCCGAATAGACGGGCTTGGTGGAAAAAATCATCATCTAATAATAGTCGGGGTGGCTGGAATAAACGTGGTGGGTGGAAAATTTTGAAAAAAAAGTACTACCGGTACTTAACATACATTACACCATGTCCTGGAATATAGTGTCGTTATTGAGGTACCTGGACCCCCCCCCCCCCCCCAAATTTTTCAACAACTAATGAGATTACATGAAATTTGAAACAGAGTCAGTTTCACCTCCCGCCTCCTTGCTGGGTGAGCCAGAATATTTATTTTTGCTTTCAATCTTTAGCTACAAGCGTTTAAAAAAGGTGTCTCCGTCGGTATTGCGCCAGTTACACCGCAGTTATTCTTCAACCTTATAGCGATTTGTTGATATTGACGGAAAGCTGGCGGCCATGTAAGAATTCCAAATATGTATCACAATCTGAATTTGGTCGTAAAATAGCTGAGATTATGAGCGTTCAAATGTTGCATGATTAGCATCTGCGCGAGACTATTTTATTATATTTAATTAATAATCCATATTCTAGAACACTTTGCTTATGTACGAATAGCTACGCAATAGTATAATTACAGAGTTATTGCATTGTTGCCCAGCTACGTATATGGGATAAACAACATGTTCTAGAATATGGTGTATTTTCTTAATAGAATAAAATAACCTTGCGCAGTTGTAAAACCATTGTAAAACCAAACTTTAGAAGGCCCATTTAGGAGTGAATAAGCATGGTGGACAGCCCATGACTTTCTTGAGACGCATCTTAAAGGACACTGGCCTTAAAGATGCGGATGATCTAGCAAATGTCATGGGTGATAGGGAGTTGTGGTGGTGCAATTTTGTCGATAAGCCGGCACAGCATTCTTAAAAATGCAGCATGCCGATCCTAGTAGTAGTAGAAGGCCCATATCTCTGCTGTTTTACGACGAAATTCAGATTGTGATACATATTTGGAATCCTTGCAGGGCCAACTTTCCGTCAATATCAACAAATCGCTATAAGGTAGAAGAATAACTGCGGTGTAACTGGTGTAATATCGCTGGAGACACTTTATTTAAACTCTTGGAGCTAAAGATTGAAAGCAAAAATAAAATTTCTAGCTCACCCAGCAAGGAGGAGGGAGGTGAAACTGACTCTGTTTGAAATTTCATGCAATCTCATTAAGATCTGTAGAAAAAAAATTTTTTTTGGGGGGGGGGGGGTCCAGGTACCTGAATAACGACACTATATTCCAGGACATGGTGTACAGGCGTACAGGTACAGTAGCTACTCGATATACGGTTTTGTTTTCTTTCACTTTCAACTCTCAATTATAATGATAACAAACGTTTATTTACTCATAATAAAAAATGAACTAAATTTTTTAGAAAATAATAATAGTCGTGTCGCCCCGTCTATTCGGGACTCCAGAGTAAGCAGGCTAATTCCTTACATAAAGTAGTTAGTTACAAATCCAAAGCGGCATTACTATGTTATGGGTACCCACTTTTTGACAATTTTTTTATATGAAAATGGCTTTTATCATAGGTTTTTTGTTCTAGAACAAATATTTAACCTTCTCCCAAGTAAGATGGTAGCTATTTTTTTTATTTTGTGTTAGCTAGTACTTTTTATTAGCTAGTGAAAAAAATTTAAGATATAATTTAATTCTCAATTATATTATATATTTGCCTAGAATAATTTATGAGTCATGGTAGCTAGTAATTTTTATTTGATAGTCAAAGTAGCTAGTAATTATTCACTAGCTAGTTTTTTATACAAAATATAGACAGATGCAAAATACAGTTTTTACTATTCAGAAATGTAAATTATATACATTTTTATTATACACAGTCAGAACACTCACTGTGTGCTTATCGTGTTTAATAATAATATTTTCTTGATCTTTTCCAGAGCATCCAAAAAAATTTCAGGATTTATTTATCTTTTTATTAGTCATTTCTAGAATATATTGATGATACGGAAATTGCCTAAATAAAAGGGGCACTACAAATTGTCTTTTGTAATTTTAAGATCACTAGCTACCATAATAAAAAAATAATAGCTAACCTCTCTCAGAAGGTGAAATGTATGTTTTACAACAAGAAAAATCATGATAATATCCATTAACATGGTCTAAAAAAATTGATCAAAATTTAGGTACCAAAAATTTGGTTTTGTAATTTTAAAAACAGTAGCTACCTAAAAAAACAGTAGCTACCATAAAAAAACACTAGCTAACGTTTCATAGAAGATGACATTTATGTTCTAAAACAAAAAACCTCATGATAATAGCAATTAACATGGTCAAATAAATGGTCAAAAAGTGGGTAGCCATAACATAGTAATGCCTCCAACGCTAACCTTCTAGAATATCTGAACTGAAATCAAATTTTTGGAATGCTTTGGATGGACAAAAATTTTTTGGAAAAATTGGAAAAGTTTTTTCTAATTTCCACGACTCGTTTCATATTTACATTACTGTAATTTATCCGTTTGTTTACAATGTAATTTTGACCCTCAAGTTAGCTAGCAAATTCCGGGTGCATGACCTACTATTATAAATAGTAGTAGGTGTTTTTTAGGACGCCTTGCTGCGTAAATTAACAACCATTGTTGTCATGTAAACGGGATATACAGCATGAAATTTCGGGATATCCTGCAGTATATCACACTAAAATCCTTGGATATTCCCGGATTTTAATAACATGTAATTTAGATTAATCATGCATTACTTAAAGCATAATTATCTCTTTGATTTGATATGAATTTATTTTTACTGAGGTACCAGAAAAACTTTCTTGTTTAGTGATCATATCTAATGTCAGTTTTAGTGTTGCATCATTCTAGAATTTCTAGCCTGCATATATATCTGTCTGTCGGCCTGGTTGCCTGTTGGCCAGTCTGCTGTCAGTCAAAAATTTTTAATGAAATACACCTGAAAATTTAGTTATAGGGGTTTTCCTATGGTCTATGATTCCATTTCAGAAGTCTGTTTTAACGGTTAACGAGTTCTAGATCCGACTGTCTGACTCTCTTATATTTTAACGGACAGAACGGCTGGTATACAGACAAAAACAAGTCGATTATATATCAATACTGGCATAAGAAATTGAAGCACCGACCAGATAAACTCCTTTAACTAACATTTTAGAACGTCGTATGCTTCCTAAAGTTTAACAGACAGACTGACAGCTTCAAGTTATGGGTTGAAAGTTTTAACTTAACAGGAATGAGGAAGAGAGATTGTCTGATAAACAGACAGACCGACAGTGTGGAATTCATCAAACTTTAAAACTGACATCGGGAATGTATTCACATGTTTAAAAACTTTAAACGCCGTTATCTCAGAATTGCATTTCTATTTTTTACTCATGTTCCGTTTCTCTGGAACTACTGGACCAAATTGCATGAAATTTTCACCATATGTTCTTCTACTAATACTTTACGATGGGACCGGCACCACTTTTAGGCATGTAGGTTAGTTAGAAATTGCAAAAGTTCTATCTATCTATAAAGGGCCTGATGGTGCATTGCAGCTGGACATTGAGATCATGCTATCATAGCGTAACAAATTAATTTGTGCCACCACCATGTGAAATCTACAATGGGCTTGCAGTGATGCAGCGTGCATTAAGAATGTTATTTATTATTTGTGTTATTGGCGAATGAGTGGTTTCCTATTATTATAACTGTCTGTTGGGCACAGCTTTTGCAAAGTCGGAAATGACGTCCAGGTGGGATCGAAATGGTGACCTCCGGGTTGGAAGTCTGACGCTCTAACCATTCAGCTAGCGGCGTCTCAGGTAAAAGATAGACCTGGAAAAATACTACATGAGACCTTGAATGTCCGCAATTTACCCCCTCATGGCCTCCCATCTGTCAATACCATCATATGCTGCCACGACTGTGGTCATCCCTACAGTACTTGGCCGTCTTTAACCAATCGCTACAATGAAAGGGTAGGGTATATTATATATATATTATATAAGTCACCAGTTCCATCCCACCTGGACGTTATTGTCGACTTTGCAAAAGCTGTTCCCAACAGAAAGTTATAATAATGGTTCTGTGTCGCCGTCAACAGTAGACACAAATGTTGTCGAACCATCGTATACGGACTTGATTGCTGTATTAATTTCATCAGGAATCCCATATAATGAAAGTATGCTGAACATACGTGAGCGAGAGACTGAATCAAAGGCCTTGAAGAAGTCAACAAAGATAACAGCCAGATGCCTGTCTTTCTTTTTTGATAACTCTTCAATTATCCTTCTAAGTGCCAAAAGTGGCTCCATGGTCCCACGACCTTTACGGAACCCTTATGGGATCCCTGATGCGATTTAATAGAATTCTATTGTATATCTTCCAGCAATGAGATTCCACGATAATGATACAACAATGGAACAATGATAAGATACATTGGGGTGTTAGTTAACCCTTCTTAAGAACGGTGGCCAACTTATATATGAGTACTTCGATCATCCATGAGGTGGTTTGGTTACTCATCATTGTGATAGATAGCACTAAACTGGTGTTCGTACAGTGACGTCACCCTCTATGTGAAGACATATATTTGATTATGATTTGATTATATACGTATGTTCAGCATACTTTCATTATATGGGATTCCTGATGAAATTATTGCAGCAATCAGATCAGTATACGATGGTTCGACAACATTTGTGTCTACTGTTGACGGTGACACAGAACCATTTGAAGTGTTATGGGGCGTCCTCCAAGGAGACACACTTGCACCATTCTTGTTCATTATTGTGGTTGACTATGTTCTACGCATGTCCTTAGATCATCATAATGATGATGGGGTGATGATAACTCCACCTACTGGCTCCAGAAGTCGAGGAAATCCTGCCAAGTACCTAACTGATCTAGACTTTGCTGATGACTTAGGAGTACTCTCAGAATCATTAGAGGGAGCCCAGCGGCTCCTCAGCTCATTAGAACATGCTGCTTCTAGTGTTGGTCTTTTTATTAACTCCAGAAAGACCAAAATTCTGACAGTTAACTTTGAAAGTCCTCAGCAAGTCTCTGATCGGATGAGCATAAGCTCAAAGGATGGTATGCTTGAGCATGTGGACGACTTCTGTTACCTGGGATCATGGATCCGGAAGTCAGGTGAGGACCTTCGAATACGTAAGGGAAAGGCATGGGCAGCCTTGAATAGGCTTTCCAGGATTTGGAAGTCACCTAGAATTAATCGGAAACTTAAGGTCCGATTATTTAGAGCAGCAGTAGTTCCAGTACTCCTCTACGGGAGTCCATGCTGGGCTCTAACTGCTGAGGACACCAAATCTCTGGATGGCACATTCACAAGAATGCTACGCCGGGTACATTGTGTCAAGTACAATGCACACATCTCCAACCAGACACTATATAACATTGGAGGTGTCTCATTGGTTCCCCCAAGCTTGACACTAGAACAAAATCGCCTCCGCTTTGCAGGACATTGCTTTCGCCGTGAGGACCAGCAGTGCATAATCTTATACTTTGGCAGCCTCATGGAGTGAATAAGCATGGTGGACAGCCCATGACTTTCTTGAGACGCATCTTAAAGGACACTGGCCTTAAAGATGCGGATGATCTAGCAAATCTCATGGGTGATAGGGAGTTGTGGCGGTGCAATTTTGTTGACAAGCCGGCACAGCATTCTTAAAAATGCAGCTGCAATGCAGCATGCCGATCCTAGTAGTAGTAGTAGTATGTGAAGACATATATTTGACTGATAATATTATAATTATTTGATCTATAAACTTATTATTACTTATCGAATATAACTAACTGTAAACGCGTAGATTGTTTTATTTCAAACACAATCCTCTGATATTTTTCTCAAAGTATAAACCGGTTTGTTTGCCTTGGTACGTAAGTAATAACTTATTTGTTACTCAGAAGAATGGCGAAATGATGTCATTATACTCCGAATGTTAATAATCGCAGAATTTCTTGGCAAACTTTTCGATTACTCATACTCTATAGTGTTGGATATAATATGGCTGACATATAAGTAGACCAAGGGACATTTTATTCAGATTAATAATTATAACTGAATATGACCTTGTTTAATTTCTGTAAGCTTATTTTTGTGTTGTATAAATTCATTGGCTGGTTTTACCTTCAAAATTATATGCTATTAGTAATTATTATAAATAAGCATGTGCTTACAGACCTAAACTGTTCTTTAATTACTGTATAATAATATGTTTTGCCTTTTACTTTGATCGTGAATTTTATTAATTTTGTAATTTAACTTTTTCATATATCCAATTTTAAATATTATTAATGTCACTGGTGTATCGTATTGTATTGCATTAACCTTTAGTAATAACACCTACCGGTATTGCAGCTTAGTAAATAAATATTTTAACATAACAACTAAATGTGTTAGGGGTTTGTCTTAATTATTTACAGTTGTCTTTAATAATATTTCCTTGAATACTAACTTATTGGCAAAATATAAAAGTTTGTTGGGTTAATTCGGCTATTTATTGATATACCGTACTAAACTAGGTAAGTAATTCTAGCCGCATGGTGCGAGATGCATGGGGAGATAAAGTGTCCTAGGATACGAAATAATTATTGATGACAAAAAGTTTCATACAAACTTTAATGTTGAAGAATTCGTTCCCGAATCGTCATCGAAATTTATAGTATTAAATTATAGAATTTGTTTATTTTACGGCTACAAATTCATGGCAGAATATTATTTATCATGAAAAAATTATATTTTGCGGATGGGGTGTGTCTCTAGAGACTCAACCAAATTCAACCTTCTCTAGGGAAAAATCTACGTAAATAACAGCTGATTACCGTCAAAAATTGAACTGTAACCTTTTTGCTTTTAACATTCGGTTATTGTTTTTGGTTGAAATGACTTAATAAAAGCCTGAAAATGTATACAATTTTTGAAAATAAAAGACCTGCACAAATAGTGTCATATTTTCCGAACAAAATTGTTTGCTAAGCTATCCATACTAAGTTTTCATAGTAAGAGATAAAAGTTCATTGTGTTAAAATTTCAGAATAGAGAAAAAAATAGATTTGGGGGTTATGGTCCCTTAATTTATGAATAACGTTGATAATTCGCCTTGTCGAGATATTAATTGGCTTAGATTGGTTTTCGAGATTGATCCCCCACACTTTGCGCAATCTTTATTATACGAGGGGATAGTCGTTTAACCCAAGTTAATGAGTCCAATCATTTTATTTAGCAAACATCTGTCCCCCTTTGTTCTCATTGGACGAGGAACAATATGTTCTACATAAATGAATTGTTGTGGGGTGGGTGACGGCGAATAAATATATATGTTATAGTACATTATGATAATGCTCTCCATAGCGAAAAATATCAACCGCCCCTATTGGGGCTCGAACCCGGTACCTAGGTTTCAAACTTACGGTTATCATCAGCCGAGTGTGTGTCCTAAGACCACTGAGCTACCAGGGCGGTAGAAGATTTATTCGCTATGTAGTGGGGTATCATTTTTAGGCCTTTTTACGTCACTCATAGTAATGTACAACGTTATTCCCGTGCTCTGCCAGAAATGGCAACCATGCCTCAAAGAATAACTATTATATAGTGTTGTAGAAACCACTGTAACCCGTATGCCGGCCATGCGTGTTAATTAATTATAAATGAATTGTTGTGGGGTGGGTGACGGCGAATATATATGTTATATTACATTATGATAATGCTCTCCATAGCGAAAAATATCAACCGCCCCTATTGGGGCTCGAACCCGGTACCTAGGTTTCAAACTTCAGGTTATCATCAGCCGAGTGTGTGTCCTAAGACCACTGAGCTACATCATGTTCTACATCATTGACATATTTCGTTCCACGCTGCTTAGCAAAGTCTCAGGTTGGCGGGATTGAACTTGTGACTTATAGGTTGGAAGTCAACACTTTAACCATAGATAGACCGCTCGAACACACGTAAATGGTATGCCTTGAAAAATACCACCTGGTGGCTGCTGCTACTGGTGCATTCATTGTATATCTCCAACAATTTACATCCTTATTATGGCAGAAACAACAAGTCAGCCAAGATAAATAATTATATTTTTATTTATTTTACATTATAGTTTATTAATTATAAAATCTTATCTACAGTACCATAGAACAATACTTAGGGTCTATATTGCCAACATCTCAATATCATTAATCGAATGACCGCATGGGTCAATTTGAAACGTTTCTTCTTAAAATTAAAAAGTATGAAGTTACTGTATCTATTGCTGCTGTGAGCGAATTAATTTTGCCGTCAACAAACTCCCTACGACACAAATACAAGTGGAATACAAATAGTTGGCAGTTAGCTCAGCAGTGTGCAGCAGATGGCGCCGCAGTGTAAGCACGACTCTTGGTGGGCTTCCATACAGGCCTATATTGATCGCAGTATTCACACGCAATGTTATTCCTTGTCGTAGTTTGTTAGACCGACTTACAACGCACACATGGGTGATTGTTTTACGGTTAACCACCACATTCAGTCCTCGCATTTATAGCGAAATATTTCCTTACTGGCCTGTTCACTTTCCGATCACTCGGATTAGTATTTTAAAAAGTTTTCTTTTATAATATTAATTATTTGTAATCGTCTTCTTTATTTGACTATTATAATTATTTTTTGTTATGGCTTCTGGAAGTGGTGTAACTCGACCACATCTTCAGCAGGGAGTTCTTTGTGTAACCGGTAGGGGGCACTATGTTCGCAAAGTTTATAGGGGGTCTGGCGATCACAGACGCGTCGGTTAGTCTTATAATAAATCTTATTTCAGGTTATTGGTGTTGTTACCTATAATATGGCGTTTTTCCATATCTTTATTAGTGGTTTTTGATCTACCTAGTTCTTTTTTAGTGTGTAACCTAAATTTCATGTGAACTCTCCAAAATTTTCGGATTACAATGTAAAAGTTACACCACCGATATCTGGTATGGAGGCACCAGTTCGATCCCAACTGCACGCCAATTGCTTTACTGGAGTGATCTTCAGAAAATATAAATCTAAAGAGTGTGGTAAGTGCCCTGCAATACCACATCCGCAAAGGGAAAGTAACCTCGATGCCGCAAAGGGAAAGTTACCTCGATGCCGCAAAGGGAAAGTAACCTCGATGCCGCAAAGGGAAAGTAACCTCGATGCCGCAAAGGGAAAGTAACCTCGATGCCGCAAAGGGAAAGTAACCTCGATGCCGCAAAGGGAGAGTAACCTCGATGCCGTAAAAGGAAAGTTACCTCGATGCCGCAAAGGGAAAGTAACCTCGACGCCGCAAAGGGAAAGTAACCTCGATGCCGCAAAGGGAAAGTTACCTCGATGCCGCAAAGGGAAAGTAACCTCGATGCCGCAAAGGGAAAGTAACCTCGATGCTGCAAAGGGAAAGTAACCTCGATGCCGCAAAGGGAAAGTAACCTCGATGCCGCAAAGGGAAGGTAACCTCGATGCCGCAAAGGGAGAGTAACCTCGATGCCGCAAAGGGAAAGTTACCTCGATGCCGCAAAGGGAAAGTAACCTCGATGCCGCAAAGGGAAAGTTACCTCGATGCCGCAAAGGGAAAGTAACCTCGATGCCGCAAAGGGAAAGTAACCTCGATGCCGCAAAGGGAAAGTAACCTCGATGCCGCAAACTGAAAGTAACTTCGATGCCGCAAAGGGAAAGTAACCTCGATGCCGCAAAGGGAGAGTAACCTCGATGCCGCAAAGGGAAAGTAACCTCGATGCCGCAAAGGGAAAGTAACCTCGATGCCGCAAAGGGAAAGTAACCTCGATGCCGCAAAGGGAGAGTAACCTCGATGCCGCAAAGGGAGAGTAACCTCGATGCCGCAAAGGGAAAGTAACCTCGATGCCGCAAAGGGAAAGTAACCTCGATGCCGCAAAGGGAAAGTAACCTCGATGCCGCAAAGGGAAAGTAACCTCGATGCCGCAAAGGGAAAGTAACCTCGATGCCGCAAAGGGAAAGTTACCTCGATGCCGCAAAGGGAAAGTAACCTCGATGCCGCAAAGGGAAAGTTACCTCGATGCCGCAAAGTGAAAGTAACCTCGATGCCGCAAAGGGAGAGTAACCTCGATGCCGCAAAGGGAAAGTAACCTCGATGCCGCAAAGGGAGAGTAACCTCGATGCCGCAAAGGGAAAGTAACCTCGATGCCGCAAAGGGAAAGTTACCTCGATGCCGCAAAGGGAAAGTAACCTCGATGCCGCAAAGGGAAACTAACCTCGATGCGATCGCGGAATATCTGCTGCTCTATATGACATCCGTACTAGAATGAATATAGCCAAATAGCGCCGATTCGTCAACCCGGAAATGAAATCTCTGTGAGGTCATAAAATTTATTATAATAATATATATTTGAGGTCTTTTAATATTTATCAATCATAAGAAAGCACGACACCTTGTTAAAATTTTCGCTGTATTTCATTTCGAGATCAGTTTTCACTTTCAATTAAATGTAGTCTGTCTGTATGTCTGTCTATGTGTGTGTCCGACGGTCTCTCTGAAAATAAAAAAAAGACCACCACTTAACTAAAAGTTTTACAATGGGGGGTTTACCTTGTCGCTGAATTCATTCAGCCAATCATGTAAGTGTTCTTCTTATTTGGTGGTTTCCAAACTGTGTATGTATGTCTGTCTGGTTGTGGGTTATTTTTGACGGACAGGCTAACACGCATACAGACAGACATATCACACACATTTTGAAAAATGACATCGGAAATGCAGGCATACTCCTCTAGAAAACCGCTCTACGACATTTTTAACCGAGATAATAAGCTATATAATGTTGTTGAGGCAAACCACCGGACGGACAGCGGGACAGACACAGACAGTAAAATAAAATTTGCTAAGCAGTTTTCAGATTTGGAATCCTCACAAAAATCTGCCCTTACTGAAATTATACAAATTTGAACGCCAGTAACCCCCCCCCCCCCCCCCCCCCAACCCTAAGTTCCGTCACAATGTCACTCAATCCACCTGTCTGTAGTAAAATGCTCTCGGATCTACTAAATTATTTACGATCTCCTTCCCTTAACTCTACGCCGTTCCTTGGCGCTACAAACTCGGAAACTCCCAGTAACATGTTGACCTCGTCTTAGCGAATATTTATTGCGCTAGAGTTATTAATTATGTATAGTGAAGTCGGTGTAGTAATGTAGCTAAACTGGGAATACTACTATTCCTGTTTGTAACAAAGTCACTCAGGCAGTACGTGCTCATAAAAAAATCCCAACGCAATACGAGTTCCGCCGCGGGTATATTATTATATATACGAGTCGCATTTATCGGCGACAATTCAGTTGCGAACTCCAACAAGGCTGCATCCGCGAGGCTCCAATTACTGATATCTAACCCAAACACCGCCCGGGTACTGCCCATTCGCGGTGCTACTGGATTAATATTCCCGCACCGACCGTAAGTCATGCGAGCGGTTCCCTTCGCTGTAACAAACCCGTTTCTCGATCCCATATTAATCTTATGCCGCTCCCTCCACCATCCATTGTACCGCTTCCGATCTCCCCCATCCAACAACCCTCATCTCCATTCTTTCTTGCCCCCACTTCGGATCCCTCCCTGGCACATAACCTAATACTCCCTGACCAATCACAGGAGAGCAAACCACCACCGCCTTACAGTTAACTCTCCACAAACTTATTTGCTCCGCGTGTAAATTTCTTTGAACGCGTAGGTCGCCATTAACTAATGCATTCTCATAAATATATTTGAAGGCGGTATCTTTAATCACTGCTGTCGATTCTAAATAGAATCTCAATAAAATATTGCATTTAGAAAATTCATTTTTGAATCTATTTTGCTGGAAATAATTCGAAATACTTCTGAACCATTATTGCATATTTTTATTAATTTAATTAATACGATATAAATTAGTCGTGTTACGGAGCTGTCCTACTAATTCTCATGGCAGATGGAAGGCAACAGCTGACAAGTTCTCCGCTAAAACCCACTTGTAAGTATTTTTCTAAACCTCTTAAGGTTTGTAACATAACTCTCGTTTGAACACCTGCCACTGTTATAAAATCCAATCTTACGCCTGTAACACATGCCACTGTTACTGTTATAAAATTCAATCTTACGCCTGTAACACCTGCCACTGTTACTGTTATAAAATTATATCTTACGCCTGTAACACCTGCCACTGTTAATGTTATAAAATTCAATCTTACGCCTGTAACACCTGCCACTGTTAATGTTATAAAATTCTATCTTACGCCTGTAACACCTGCCACTGTTATAAAATCCAATCTTACGCCTGTAACACATGCCACTGTTACTGTTATAAAATTCAATCTTACGCCTGTAACACCTGCCACTGTTACTGTTATAAAATTCTATCTTACGCCTGTAACACCTGCCACTGTTAATGTTATAAAATTCAATCTTACGCCTGTAACACCTGCCACTGTTACTGTTATAAAATTCAATCTTACGCCTGTAACACCTGTCACTGTTATAAAATTCAATCTTACGCCTGTAACACCTGCCACTATTACTGTTATAAAATTATATCTTACGCCTGTAACACCTGTCACTGTTATAAAATTCAGTCTTACGCCTGTAACACCTGCCACTGTTACTGTTATAAAATTCAATCTTACGGCTGTAACACCTGCCACTGTTACTGTTATAAAATTCAATCTTACGCCTGTAACACCTGCCACTGTTACTGTTATAAAATTCAATCTTACGCCTGAAACACCTGCCACTGTTACTGTTATAAAATTTAATCTTACGCCTGTAACACCTGTCACTGTTATAAAATTCAATCTTACGCCTGTAACACCTGTCACTGTTATAAAATTCAATCTTACGCCTGTAACACCTGTCACTGTTATAAAATTCAATCTTACGCCTGTAACACCTGCCACTGTTAATGTTATAAAATTCAATCTTACGCCTGTAACACCTGTCACTGTTATAAAATTCAATCTTACGCCTGTAACACCTGTCACTGTTATAAAATTCAATCTTACGCCTGTAACACCTGCCACTGTCACTGTTATAAAATTCAATCTTACGCCTGTAACACCTGTCACTGTTATAAAATTCAATCTTACGCCTGTAACACCTGTCACTGTTATAAAATTCAATCTTACGCCTGTAACACCTGTCACTGTTATAAAATTCAATCTTACGCCTGTAACACCTGTCACTGTTATAAAATTCAATCTTACGCCTGTAACACCTGTCACTGTTATAAAATTCAATCTTACGCCTGTAACACCTGCCACTGTTACTGTTATAAAATTCAATCTTACGCCTGTAACACCTGTCACTGTTATAAAATTCAATCTTACGCCTGTAACACCTGTCACTGTTATAAAATTCAATCTTACGCCTGTAACACCTGTCACTGTTATAAAATTCAATCTTACGCCTGTAACACCTGTCACTGTCATAAAATTCAATCTTACGCCTGTAACACCTACCACTGTTACTGTATTATAAACTTACGTTGTATCATCTTCACTGCCGCAGTTACATTATATTCTCACGTTTGAAATACACTGAACAAATTTGATGCCTTACTTCCGTAAGGGCCAAACGCGAAACCTACCAAAATGGTTTTAAAAACCCGTGGAATGCTACCCAATAGTAGCTGTTAATAATTTCTGTTTTAGAATATCTTAATTAGTTTACTTGTTACATAAATAAATATTTATTAAACGGAAAACAAATATAATAATATATTTTTCCCATAGATGTATAATTTCTGAACGTGCTTAATTATACCTCAACGGGTAATAAGGGAAACAGATAATTTTATTCTTAAATTGTTACTTTTTCGCTCGACTTTAGACCGAAATCGGGAGAAAAAGTTGCACTTTTTTTCCCTTGGGAAAAAAAGTAACCCATAGGATTGCATTGGTTTTACTTTTTTCCCGGCGAAAAAAGTAAAATAAATTATTTTTGGTGGAATTACTTAAATTTTATTAAATGTGTTCAAAGAGCATTGACATAGAAAAGGTTTGCACGTAATTTGAGCAAAATCCATGCACGCACTCAAAAGTTATGACAAATTTAGTGTCTGCGCGGCGTACTCCAAAACGGAACTCAATATCCAATATTGGTTTAGGTAGTTAAGCGGCTCTCTAGTTACGTAATAAATATTCGAAAACACTATAAATTATTTAATATTGAGTTAGTCGGCATCAGGAGTTGAAGAGTACAATTATTTGAATCGCAGTAACTATGGAAGTAATATAGTAAAATACTACAGTTCAATTTATTTTGTACCTCTATATCGCTGTACGTTTTATTAAAGAATTTAGCAACAAAAAAGTACCAATTTAAGAATAAAATTACGTATTACATGGGAAAAAAACGTCGATCATTTCTTTTCAATATTATCACGACCATTAACATTAACATTAATCATTAACCTCGCTGTGGCTCGGTAAATAAAATGCCTCTAGAATAGTGAAATGTTGTCTTTTTACTTCCACCCTATATTTATTTCCATTTCACCCCCACCCCCCCCCCCCCCCCAGTTTAAAACAAAACAAATGAGCTACCGGTATGTTAAATAACTATTTAATTGGTGGCAAAACAAATATACATTTTTTTTATTTATTTTTGTTACTATTTTGCGAGCGCAGCGAGACAAATAAGAAAGCGAGAGAAATAATGTTACTTTTTGCCAAGACTTACGTCGTTTTATTTGTTGTAAGTCTTCCAGGATCAGGATCTTCCAGAATTCTGTTACCTGGGATCATGGATCCGGAAGTCAGGTGAGGACCTTCGAATACGTAAGGGAAAGGCATGGGCAGCCTTGAATAGGCTTTCCAGGATTTGGAAGTCACCGAGAATTAATCGGAAACTTAAGGTCCGGTTATTTAGAGCAGCAGTAGTTCCAGTACTCCTCTATGGGAGTCCATGCTGGGCTCTAACTGCTGAGGACACCAAATCTCTGGATGGCACATTCACAAGAATGCTACGCCGGGTTCATTGTGTCAAGTACAATGCACACATCTCCAACCAGACACTATATAACATTGGAGGTGTCTCATTGGTTCCACCAAGCTTGACACTAGAACAAAATCGCCTCCGCTTTGCAGGACATTGCTTTCGCCGTGAGGACCAGCCAGTGCAGAATCTTGTACGTTGGCAGCCTCATGGAGTGAATACGCATGGTGGACAGCCCATGACTTTCTTGAGACGCATCTTAAAGGACACTGGCCTTGAAGATGCGGATGATCTAGCAAATGTCATGGGTTATAGGGAGTTGTGGCGGCGCAATTTTGTCGACAAGCCGGCACAGTATTCTTAAAAATGCAGCTGCAATGCAGCATGCCGATCCTACTGTAGTAGTAGTAGTAAGTCTTCCAACTTTTACTCGGGCTTATTACACCATAAATATCGTCCATCGAAGCTTCTACCATAGTGAAAATACCGTTATATAAAGCGTAATAGCTAAATAGGTAATATATGCCCTATTATGATATTATAATATTCTAGAATATTAAATAACCTGTGGACGCCATCTGCGATATCTATTTACATACAATATTATTATTAATGCCATGGAAATTACTTTGAAATTTAATTCTAACATTACTTTTTTTGTTGACAAAAGATGAGCTGTTGCTTTTTTGTCAAACTTGGTAACGAATTTGACAAAAAAAGTGACTTACAACAAATAAATGTATAATATGATGTTAATAAAATTAGATGAAAATTGAACTATTAATAATTAAAGTTTCAATAAACTGATAAATAGCTAATATAAAAAGAGAGCATAGACCTTCAGGCATTATTGTAACCACCACCGGCGCAAAGCCTCGGTGAGGTGTAAGGATATGTGGCCTACTAATATGTAACCACCGGCGCAAAGCCTCGGTGAGGTGTAAGGATATGTGGCCTACTAATATGTAACCACCGGCGCAAAGCCTCGGTGAGGTGTAAGGTTATGTGGCCTACTAATATGTAACCACCGGCGCAAAGCCTCGGTGAGGTGTAAGGATATGTGGCCTACTAATATGTAACCACCGGCGCAAAGCCTCGGTGAGGTGTAAGGATATGTGGCCTACTAATATTTCAGTTTTATATACGTATTCCGGTCAGTTGACCACCAGACTAAAGTATCGCCCAACTTTCATCATCAAAGCGAAACTGTACGTACAGCGGAGTTAGAGTTAATCCGATCAAAGAGCAATCAACCTACCTGTCTTGTACAGCTGACTACCAACCTAATCACGGCGTATATAGCCAATCTGTCAGGTGGTTCTGATTAGATTGACTTATGCCCACATCAAAATCCACTGTAATTGTTTGTTATGGCAGGCATAGTATCTCTATTAAATAAACACTATCGACGGCCTATTTAATAAATGATTCAAATGCGTCATAATAGTGGCAATCCCACTGTTGTATTTTCTATACATTACATTTTGTTCTTGTAGACCGTTTGGTTAAGGAAGTATAGCCTTGGCAGCCACCCGTCACCGTCTAACAGATCTGCCGTAATAACGCCACCCAACCAATCAGCTGCCGTACAACTAACAGCTAGCAACCAATCAGGAACCAGACATACACTACAGTTCCCTCGCAGATCGCCCACAGCCTGTCTGCAATCTCCTCCGAACCCACCAATCAGACGTCTGTCTCCGGTACAGTGCATCTCGCAACCAATCCCCAGTCAGTCTGTGGCATCCCGGCCCAGCCACCATCATCGCACCCCGGTCGTTATGGAGGTCAACTCTAGTTCAGACACCGAGGACACACGCGGCTTAAATTGCGCAATATGTTATCATAGTTACAGGCGGGAAGGGGCTCTAGTGCCCCGCAATCTCACGTGTGGCCACTGCTATTGTACAGGTAAATAATTAATGATAGATTATATTTTTAAATTATTTTGACGAAATGTTATGTTATAATTTTTTTTTTGATACAATCGACTGGAAACACCCCGATAGCCATATTTTTTAAAAAAAAACTGGCACATGTGAAGTTTACCATAACGTTTGGTGTTATATTTCACTTTACTTCCATTTGCCAGGAATAAATTTTTCAATACCTACCATGATATTATTGAATTATTTTATTGCCCCACGCGGACGGTCAAGGCTCAACCCATCTCAATAAACGTTCATTGGTTGTCATTCGAAGTCCCCCCCACCCCCCCCCCCCCCCCCCCCCCCCCCCGTCACTGTAATTTATATTCCGGTAATGAGAATAACCCGAAAACTAATCAAATTCCATTCGATTTGTCAAATCGACCTTGATTAGTTGTAGTTGTACCTTACGCCTTGGAACCTTATGATCTTTATTTTACTTTTCGTTTGCGAGAAATCCGAGGATATTTTGCCGTAGTACAGTAGTTTATGGTAGGCCCGGCCTCCTGCCACAGGGAATTAGGGATTCCATAGAGTTACCGCCAGACAATACCTGCGTCGCTGCGTGCTTCATACACACCTGATACACGAGAGAGTCGCTAGCCAACGTAATGCGAATAACCTCGGTAAACCAGCACACAGAGTCGGTCGAACTGTGTATCTCGGAGTATAACGGTTAAGTGGTTCAACCCCCCCCCCCCCCCCCCCCAAATCAATTATTAATCAATCTTTTTCTCCCTAACCCCAACAACCTGGACTAATTCATTTAAACGGAATCCCCTCAGGTAGCAAACTATGACGTTAATTCATCGCCCAGTTTCTTGGAAATCCAATGGAATTTTATTGATTTTGGAGTTTTTGGAGTTTCATTCATTGATTTATATATGACGTATGTCTATAGATACCCAGTAAGGGTACTTACTCACTTAATACTTTATTTGTGTTTATTGAATGTCTATGGTGACAGCTTATTCTAATGACGTCATATGTATTATTTTATGCGTTTTTTAGAATGTCTAAGTAAACTTGTTGGTAAATACAGTCTCGGTCACATCCGATGTCCGACGTGTAAAAGCGAGACCCTCATTCAAGGATACACGAACGACGTCACTAAACTGCCCAAAAACTTTGGTGTTTTGGAGATTCTTGCGGGGGCAGAAGAATCGAAACACAAAGATTCCAGAAGCGAAACGGATCGAAATGAGTCGAAATCATCTGAGAAACATGAGCCAAACGCTGTAAGGACCGGTACTACTGTAGATTATATTGGTTATTGTAACAGCACAACACACCCTGCTGATGATAACCGGAAGTTTGAAACCTAGGTAGCGGGTTCGAGCCCCAATAGGGTCGGTTGATATTTTTCGCTATGTAGAGCATCATCATATTGTCTGTCCTATTACATTATATAAAACATATGAATGGCCCAGTGCAGTAACCTAATACAGAATATCGATTGCTTTATTGTCCGCAATTATGCGGACATCAAAGTCTTTATTGTTCTCCCTTTAGGAAAAACATAAAGGAAAGTTTAATGAAATATATTTCTAAATAATTATATTTAATAATAAATCGTTTCATTAAGGCGCTGCTTTGCGAAGAACATGGAAATGAAGTGAAGAAAGTTTATTGTGTTGAATGTCGGCAAATTATCTGCATTTACTGCCAAGTGTATGGAGAACACAAGAATCACGACTGTCAACTAATATCTACCGTGGCGGAGCAGGGGAGACAGGTTGGTGGAACAGAAAGGCTTTGACAGGTGGGTGGAACAGAAGGGCAGACAGGTTGGTGATACAGTATGGTAGAGAGGTGGGTGGAACAGAAGGGTAGACAGGTGGGTGGAACAGAAGGGCAGACAGGTAGGTGGAACAGAAAGGCTGACAGGTGGGTGGAACAGAAGGGCAGTCAGGTAGATGGAACAGAAAGGCTGACAGGTGGGTGGAACACAAGGGCAGACAGGTGGGTGGAACAGAAGGGTAGACAGGTGGGTGGAACAGAAGGGCAGACAGGAGGGTGGAACAGAAGGGCAGACAGGTGGGTGGAACAGAATGGCTGACAGGTGGGTGGAACAGACGGGCAGACAGGTGGGTGGAACAGAAGGGCGACAGTTGGGTGGAACAGAATGGCTGACAGGTGGGTGGAACAGAAGGGCAGACAGGTGGGTGGAACAGAAGGGCAGACTGGTGGGTGGAACAGAAGGGTAGACAGGTGGGTGGAACAGAAGCGCCGTTAGGTAGATGGAACAGAAAGGCTGACAGGTAGGTGGAACAGAAGGGCAGACATGTGGGTGGAACAGAGGGGCAGACAGGTGGGTGGAACAGAATGGCTGACAGGTGGGGGCAACAGAAGGACAGTCAGGTAGATGGAACAGAAAGGCTGACAGGTGGGTGGAACAGAAGGGCAGACAGGTGGGTGGAACAGAAGGGTAGACAGGTGGGTGGAACAGAAGCGCCGTTAGGTAGATGGAACAGAAAGGCTGACAGGTAGGTGGAACAGAAGGGCAGACATGTGGGTGGAACAGAGGGGCAGACAGGTGGGTGGAACAGAATGGCTGACAGGTGGGGGGAACAGAAGGACAGTCAGGTAGATGGAACAGAAAGGCTGACAGGTGGGTGGAACAGAAGGGCAGACAGGTGGGTGGAACAGAAGGGCAGACATGTGGGTGTAACAGAAGGGCAGACAGGTGGGTGGAACAGAAGGGCAGACAGGTGGGTGTAACAGAAGGGCAGACAGGTAGGTGGAAAAGAAAGGCTGACAGGTGGGTGGAACAGAAGGGCAGTCAGGTAGATGGAGCAGAAAGTCTGATAGGTGGGTGGAACAGAAGGGCAGACTGGTGGGTGGAACAGAAGGGTAGACAGGTGGGTGGAACAGAAGCGCCGTTAGGTAGATGGAACAGAAAGGCTGATAGGTAGGTGGAACAGAAGGGCAGACAGGTAGGTGGAAAAGAAAGGCTGACAGGTGGGTGGAACAGAAGGGCAGTCAGGTAGATGGAGCAGAAAGTCTGATAGGTGGGTGGAACAGAAGGGCTGACTGGTGGGTGGAACAGAAGGGTAGACAGGTGGGTGGAACAGAAGCTCCGTTAGGTAGATGGAACAGAAAGGCTGACAGGTAGGTGGAACAGAAGGGCAGACATGTGGGTGGAACAGAGGGGCAGACAGGAGGGTGGAACAGAATGGCTGACAGGTGGGGGGGAACAGAAGGACAGTCAGGTAGATGGAACATAAAGGCTGACAGATGGGTGGAACAGAAGGGCAGACAGGTGGGTGGAACAGAAGGGCTGACAGGTGGGTGGAACAGAATGGCTGATAGGTGGGTGGAACATAAGGGCAGTCAGGTAGATGGAACATAAAGGCTGTCAGGTGGGTGGAACAGAAGGGCAGACAGGTGGGTGGAACAGAAGGGCAGACAGGTGGGTGGAACAGAATGGCTGACAGGTGGGTGGAACAGAAGGGCAGGCAGGTGGGTGGAACAGAAGGGCAGACAGGTGGGTGGAACAGAAGGGCAGACAGGTGGGTGGAACAGAGGGGCAGACAGGTGGGTAGAACAGAAGGGCAGACAGATGGGTGGGACAGAATGGCTGACAGGTGGGTGGAACAGAAGGGCAGACAGGAGGATGGAACAGAAGAGTAGACAGGTTGGTGGAACAGAATGGCTGACAGGTGGTTGGAACTGAAGGGATATATTGAAATATATCGAGACATGAAAAAT
The DNA here is from genome assembly GCA_032718475.1 of Nemertoderma westbladi. Taxonomy (NCBI): domain Eukaryota; kingdom Metazoa; phylum Xenacoelomorpha; order Nemertodermatida; family Nemertodermatidae; genus Nemertoderma; species Nemertoderma westbladi. The sequence continues at coordinate 33,548 of JAUCBJ010000508.1, read as the reverse complement.
ATCGAGAGTAAAAATAACGAGAGTAAAAATAACAAGAGTAAAAAAATATCAAGTGTTGAAAAATAGCGAGTGTTGAAAAATATCGAGAGTAAAAATATCGAGTGTTGAAAAATATCGAGAGTAAAAATAACGAGTGTTGAAAAATATCGAGAGTAAAAATAACGAGTGTTGAAAAATATCGAGAGTAAAAATATCGAGAGTAAAAATATCGAAAGTAAAAATATCGAGAGAAAAAATATCGATAGTAACAACTTTTTTTAATAAGGGTTGTATGATAATTATTTTCCAAAAAATGTTCTAGTACAAAAAAATGTGTTCTAAAACAAAACTATTTATCAACATTGGTAGCTTACATGTGTACTATAACATTTATAAAAAGCAGTAGAAAATACTAGCTATTTTAAAAAATTAAAAATGTGATCTAGAACTAAAAAATGTGTTCTAGAACAAAAATATTTATCAAAATTGATAGCTAGCACTTCTATAATATTTATTAATAAAATAGCAAAAACTAGCTAGTATAATAAATCTGGTAAATGGGTACCCAAGGTGTATTAATGACATTTATTTGCACTTGCACAGTTGTAACCCATGCACACTGCAATATTGTCCCAATATTCTAAATAAAATGCTCTCGAAAATGCAATATTTTTACTCTCGATATTTTTACTCTCGATATTTTTACTCTCGATATTTTTACTCTCGATATTTTTCAACACTCGATATTTTTACTCTCGATATTTTACTTTCGATATTTTTACTCTCAATATTTTTACTCTTGATATTTTTACTGGCGATATTTTTACTCTCGATATTTTACTCTCGATATTTTTACTCTCAATATTTTTACTCTCGATATTTTTCAACACTCGTTATTTTTACTCTCGATATTTTTCAACACTCGATATTTTTACTCTCGATATTTTTACTCTCGATATTTTTCCTCTCGATATTTTTACTCTCGATATTTTTCAACACTCGATATTTTTACTCTCTATATTTTTACTCTCGATATTTTTACTTTCGATATTTTTCAACACTCGATATTTTTACTCTCGATATTTTTACTCTCGATATTTTTACTCTCGATATTTTTCAACACTCGATATTTTTACTCTCGATATTTTTGCTCTCGATATTTTTCAACACTCGATATTTTTCAACACTCGATATTTTTACTCTCGATATTTTTCAACACTCGATATTTTTCAAAACTCGTTATTTTTGATATTTTTCATCTCGCGTTATTTTTACTCTCGATATTTTTTAATAACGTTAATTTTCAACACTCGTTATTTTTACTCTCGATATTTTTACTCTCGGTATTTTACTCTCGATATTTTTCAAGTCTCGATATTTTTCACCATTACTAACTGAAGGGCAGACAGGTGGGTGGAACAGAAGGGCAGACAGGTGGGTGGAACAGAATGGCTGACAGGTGGGTGGAACAGAAAGGCAGACAGGTGGGTGGAACAGAAGGGTAGACAGGTGGGTGGAACAGAAGGGCAGACAGGTAGGTGGAACAGAAGGGCAGACAGGTGGGTGGAACAGAATGGCTGACAGGTGGGTGGAACAGACGGGCAGACAGGTGGGTGGAACAGAAGGGCGACAGTTGGGTGGAACAGAATGGCTGACAGTTGGGTGGAACAGAAGGGCAGACAGGTGGGTGGAACAGAAAGTCTGATAGGTGGGTGGAACAGAAGGGCAGACTGGTGGGTGGAACAGAAGGGTAGACAGGTGGGTGGAACAGAAGCGCCGTTAGGTAGATGGAACAGAAAGGCTGACAGGTAGGTGGAACAGAAGGGCAGACATGTGGGTGGAACAGAGGGGCAGACATGTGGGTGGCACAGAATGGCTGACAGGTGGGGGGAACAGAAGGACAGTCAGGTAGATGGAACAGAAAGGCTGACAGGTGGGTGGAACATAAGGGCAGTCAGGTAGATGGAACATAAAGGCTGTCAGGTGGGTGGAACAGAAGGGCAGACAGGTGGGTGGAACAGAAGGGCAGACAGGTGGGTGGAACAGAATGGCTGACAGGTGGGTGGAACAGAAGGGCAGACAGGTGGGTGGAACAGAATTGCTGACAGGTGGGTGGAACAGAAGGGCAGGCAGGTGGGTGGAACAGAAGGGCAGACAGGTGGGTGGAACAGAAAGCCAGACAGGTGGGTGGAATAGAGGGGTAGACAGGTGGGTGGAACAGAAGGGCAGTCAGGTAGATGGAACAGAAAGGCTGATAGGTGGGTGGAACAGAAGGGCAGACAGGTGGGTGGAACAGAAGGGCAGACAGGTGGGTGGAACAGAATGGCTGACAGGTGGGTGGAACAGACGGGCAGACAGGTGGGTGGAACAGAAGGGCGACAGTTGGGTGGAACAGAATAGCTGACAGGTGGGTGGAATAGAAGGGCAGACAGGTGGGTGGAACAGAAAGGCCGACAGGTGGGTGGAACAGAAGGGCAGACAGGTGGGTGGAACAGAAGGGCAGACAGGTGGTTTGGAACAGAAAGACTGACAGGTGGGTGGAACAGAAGGGCAGACAGGTGGGTGGAACAGAAGGGTAGACAGGTGGGTGGAACAGAAAGGCTGACAGGTGGGTGGAACAGAATGGCTGACAGGTGGGTGGAACAGAAGGGCAGACTGGTGGGTGGAACAGAAGGGCAGACAGGTGGGTGGAACAGAATGGCTGACAGGTGGGTGGAACAGAAGGGCAGACAGGTGGGTGGAACAGAAGGGTAGACAGGTGGGTGGAACAGAAGGGCAGACAGGTGTGTGGAACAGAAAGGCAGACAGGTGGGTGGAACTGAAGGGCAGACGGGTAGGTAGGTGAAACAGAAAGGTTGACCGGTGGGTGGAACAGAAGGGCAGACAGGTGGGTGAAACAGAAAGGCTGACAGGTGGGTGGAACAGAAGGGCAGACAGGTGGGTGGAACAGAAGGGCAGACAGGTGGTTTGGAACAGAAAGACTGACAGGTGGGTGGAACAGAAGGGCAGACAGGTGGGTGGAACAAAAGGGTAGACAGGTGGGTGGAACAGAAAGGCTGACAGGTGGGTGGAACAGAATGGCTGACAGGTGGGTGGAACAGAAGGGCAGACTGGTGGGTGGAACAGAAGGGCAGACAGGTGGGTGGAACAGAATGGTAGACAGGTGGGTGGAGAGCAGAAGGGCAGACCGATTGGTGGAACAGAAGGGCAGACAGGTGGTGGAGCAGAAGTGCAGACAGGTTGGTGGAACAGAAAAGCAGGCCGGTTGGTGGAACCCAAGTAATTTTTTATTTTTCACTTGAACATTGATTTTTTTAGATGGTAATTCAATTGGCAGATAAATTAATCAACCACAAATCCAAAGTGTTACACGCGAGACAGTTGGTCTGCGATGCAGAGGACACGATTAAATACAAGGAGGATCAGATGATACGAGAAACATCGAAACATTTCGAGTTACTAAAGAAACGGATAAACAAGCGGGAGGCTCAACTGAAGACTTTACTCAAATACAAAACATCCCACAAAGTACTGGCTTTGGAGAAGCAGAAACGAGCCATGGCTGATGTCATTGAGAAGTGTGATCATCTACACGCATTGTGTCAGACGGTGCTTAGCAACACGGATTGCTGTGTTCTAGAACACAAAGATTTACTTAAGGTTACTATGATAAAGTAGTTTGGTTTAACAAGTCTTGCTTTGCTATATAGTGTGTATATTCGGCCAGGTGCATTGCAGCTGCATATTGAGATGATGTATGTTTGCTTAATGGGTGGGTGGGCGGTAGACACCTCGCATTATATTGCATCTAGACCAGAATTTAATGGGGATTCCAAATCTGAATTTAGTTCTCGAGTTATCGTGTAGTATCTGTCTGTCAAAATTCAAAATCTAAGTCAGACAGACAACTGACGGACGGACAGACTACATTCCACCAAGTATTAAAACTGACATCGGAAATGAAATCAGCGACCCCGAAATGTAATTTCATAAGCTTCAATAATTCCACGCACTTTTCTTAATTTAATAATATTTCCCCATTTTCTGAATGAAAATTACAAAAAACATGGACTTTTTCAGTTTTTAACAAAAATTTGATTTTTTTTTACAATATTACCAATTATCAGAAATTGAAAACGAAAATACGCTGTTTCCAAAAAATGTTGTATCGGAAATTAAAAATCGTAAATAACGGAGGAGTAGTCTTTTTAGCGAAATTTTTAAAATCTCACGCATGCCGCTAGGTGCGCCAAAATTTTTTTTTTAATTATTATGTACTTTTGAAGATTCTCTTTTCGATGGTATATCGTTTACTATTTATTTTTCAACCACATAGGAGACATGTACAAAATAATTCCGAAAATCTTGCAAAATCATAATTCCAAAAATCTACAATTGGCTTGCAGTAATGCAGAGTTGCGTTAAGAATGCTGTGCCGGCAAAATCGACAAAATTGCACCTCCACAACTCCCGATCCCCCATGACTTTCGTGGGATTATCCGCATCTTCAAGGCGTGTGTCCTTTAGGAGACCTATTTTCTCCATGGGGATGCTAAAAGCCCAAGATTATGCACTCCATGTAATACGTAATTTTATTCTTAAATTGGTACTTTTTTGTTGTTTAATTCTTTAATAAAATTTAGAGCGATATAGTATTACAAAATAAATTAAAATACAGTATTGTACTATATTGCTTCCATATTGTGTTCATTTTGGAGTAACGCCTTGCAGAAACTAACGTTGCAATAACCTTTGAGTGTGAATGGATTTTGCTCAAATTACTTACAAACCTTTTCTACTTCGATTCTCTTTCAACGCATGTAATAAAATTTAAGAAATCCACCAACAATATTATAATTTACTTTTTTCGCTGGGAAAAAAGTAAAATCATTGCATCGTATGTGTTACATTTTTTCACTATCGAGAAACAAGTTTTGGGGTATATTGGCGCCAAAAAGTAACAATATAAGATTAAAAGTATTACTTTAATTTATCTATATATCTTTCTGAAATCAAAGGATATCTTTTAGAATAATATATTTTATTCGCTGCGTAATTTATAATTTTTCCTAAATAAACATTTGATGAGATATGGTTTACTACTCACTGTAAATATTAGCATCTGACTAAAGTCGACAAATATTACGTATTGAGCCGTTCTGAGAATGTCTGATAAATTAACATAGATATTATGATAGTGCTTTTGTTCAAACATCATGTTTCTACTAACTTTGTCTGTTTTACCATAACAACTCCATTGAATTCCTTCCCACTTCTTACAGTTTTCTACTAACATGGGATTGTTTTAACGCCAAAGGAACATTAATTTTTCAACAGATGCTTGTCTCCTATCAGGACGACTGTGAGACACTGATGTCGCTTATTGACCACTGCGAGACCGAACCCGTGGTTGGGGATGACATAGAAGTTTTGTTGCCAGCTGATATCAGTGAAATGGTTGCCAACCACGGCTGTGTTAGGGAGATGGCTTCAACTGTCCCAGGTAAACTACTGTAATTAGAATTAAATCACTCATATTATCTTAGAATTGTAGCTTTCTACCGCTTTTCCGCTGTACATAACTAACTATCTATAATAATAAACTATAAACATTCTCCTTCACTAAATATACGTACAAACTTCAAATCGGAAGGTTGATGTCTGACCATGGAATTATGCTATACAGATAATTAGAAGACCACCAGCAAGGCTATGTCACGGATCCGCAATACAATAGGTTGCTAATAAATAAGCGTTATATCGACCAACGTTGTTTGAACCGTGTGAAAAAAGTTTTAAAAAATATTACATTTTTGAAAAAATTGTACGAGAGACGCCAATGATAAAAATATATCTGGTCGGCTGGCCACTGTATAACATCACCATTGTCAGTCAGTATCGGTATCGGTGGGTGTATGTGTTCATTAATATTGGGATGTAAGGGTAGGAAATAACGTCTGTCGGTTTCCTCTGTTATATATATTTTTAAAAATCTTCTTTACTTCGTCTACAGTGTAAGAATATATATGAGAACATATCATTGGAGATGTCCTAATATTTCCATTCCTGCAACAATCAGAACTTCAACAATGGCTCTAAAAACGCCATAAGTTAATAATTATTTAACCGCTCACATTCGCATGGCAAATTTTATCTCCCACTTTTAAATTTTCATGCCAAATTTCGAAGTAATCAAAATTTTGCAACTTTTTCATAATGTACCTTCTATTGAACCACAGGTCATAACATGTCTGGCGGTGATGACCAAACCCAACCTGCGCGCAATAATGGTACACACAGGGAGAATCACACTGAAGAAAGTAGCCAATCACAGTCACGCATAGATATGGGAGAGCTACAGATGGCGCTGGTTGGAGCAGCCGAGAGGCAGGAGCAAAGGAGGTGAGCGAGGTACGGATTGGTTGGAGAGAGGGGTGGGGTTGGTTGGAGAGAGGGGTGGGGTTGGTTGGATAGAGGGGTGGGGTTGGTTGGAGAGAGGGGTGGGATTGGTTGGAGAGAGGGGTGGGATTGGTTGGAGAGAGGGGTGGGATTGGTTGGAGAGAGGGGTGGGATTGGTTGGAGAGAGGGGTGGGATTGGTTGGAGAGAGGGGTGGGATTGGTTGGAGAGAGGGGTGGGGTTGGTTGGAGAGAGGGTTGGGATTGGTTGGAGAGAGGGGTGGGATTGGTTGGAGAGAGGGGTGGGATTGGTTGGAGAGAGGAGTGGGGTTGGTTGGAGAGAGGGGTTGGATTGGTTGGAGAGAGGGGTGGGATTGGTTGGAGAGAGGGGTGGGATTGGTTGGATAGAGGGGTGAGATTGGTTGGAGAGAGGGGTGGGATTGGTTGGAGAGTGGGGTGGGATTGGTTGGAGAGAGGGGTGGGATTGGTTGGATAGAGGGGTGGGATTGGTTGGAGAGTGGGGTGGGATTGGTTGGAGAGAGGGGTGGGATTGGTTGGAGAGAGGGGTGGGATTGGTTGGAGAGAGGGGTGGGATTGGTTGGAGAGAGGGGTGGGATTGGTTGGAGAGTGGGGTGGGATTGGTTGGAGAGAGGGGTGGGATTGGTTGGAGAGAGGGGTGGGATTGGTTGGATAGAGGGGTGGGATTGGTTGGAGAGTGGGGTGGGATTGGTTGGAGAGAGGGGTGGGATTGGTTGGAGAGAGGGGTGGGATTGGTTGGAGAGTGGGGTGGGATTGGTTGGAGAGAGGGGTGGGATTGGTTGGAGAGTGGGGTGGGCTTGGTTGGAGAGAGGGGTGGGATTGGTTGGAGAGAGGGGTGGGATTGGTTGGAGAGTGGGGTGGGATTGGTTGGAGAGAGGGGTGGGATTGGTTGGATAGAGGGGTGGGATTGGTTGGAGAGTGGGGTGGGATTGGTTGGAGAGAGGGGTGGGATTGGTTGGAGAGAGGGGTGGGATTGGTTGGAGAGAGGGGTGGGATTGGTTGGAGAGTGGGGTGGGATTGGTTGGAGAGAGGGGTGGGATTGGTTGGAGAGAGGGGTGGGATTGGTTGGAGAGTGGGGTGGGATTGGTTGGAGAGAGGGGTGGGATTGGTTGGATAGAGGGGTGGGATTGGTTGGAGAGTGGGGTGGGATTGGTTGGAGAGAGGGGTGGGATTGGTTGGAGAGAGGGGTGGGATTGGTTGGAGAGTGGGGTGGGATTGGTTGGAGAGAGGGGTGGGATTGGTTGGATAGAGGGGTGGGATTGGTTGGAGAGTGGGGTGGGATTGGTTGGAGAGAGGGGTGGGATTGCTTGGAGAGAGGGGTGGGATTGGTTGGATAGAGGGGTGGATTGGTTGGAGAGTGGGGTGGGATTGGTTGGAGAGAGGGGTGGGATTGGTTGGAGAGAGGGGTGGGATTGGTTGGAGAGAGGGGTGGGATTGGTTGGAGAGTGGGGTGGGATTGGTTGGAGAGAGGGGTGGGATTGGTTGGAGAGAGGGGTGGGATTGGTTGGAGAGTGGGGTGGGATTGGTTGGAGAGAGGGGTGGGATTGGTTGGAGAGAGGGGTGGGATTGGTTGGAGAGAGGGGTGGGATTGGTTGGAGAGTGGGGTGGGATTGGTTGGAGAGAGGGGTGGGATTGGTTGGAGAGAGGGGTGGGATTGGTTGGAGAGAGGGGTGGGATTGGTTGGAGAGAGGGGTGGGATTGGTTGGAGAGTGGGGTGGGATTGGTTGGAGAGAGGGGTGGGATTGGTTGGAGAGAGGGGTGGGATTGGTTGGAGAGAGGGGTGGGATTGGTTGGAGAGAGGGGTGGGATTGGTTGGAGAGAGGGGTGGGATTGGTTGGAGAGAGGGGTGGGATTGGTTGGAGAGAGGGGTGGGATTGGTTGGAGAGTGGGGTGGGATTGGTTGGAGAGAGGGGTGGGATTGGTTGGAGAGAGGGGTGGGATTGGTTGGAGAGAGGGGTGGGATTGGTTGGAGAGTGGGGTGGGATTGGTTGGAGAGAGGGGTGGGATTGGTTGGAGAGAGGGGTGGGATTGGTTGGAGAGAGGGGTGGGATTGGTTGGAGAGAGGGGTGGGATTGGTTGGAGAGTGGGGTGGGATTGGTTGGAGAGAGGGGTGGGATTGGTTGGATAGAGGGGTGGGATTGGTTGGAGAGTGGGGTGGGATTGGTTGGAGAGAGGGGTGGGATTGGTTGGAGAGAGGGGTGGGATTGGTTGGAGAGAGGGGTGGGATTGGTTGGAGAGTGGGGTGGGATTGGTTGGAGAGAGGGGTGGGATTGGTTGGAGAGAGGGGTGGGATTGGTTGGAGAGTGGGGTGGGATTGGTTGGAGAGAGGGGTGGGATTGGTTGGAGAGAGGGGTGGGATTGGTTGGAGAGAGGGGTGGGATTGGTTGGAGAGTGGGGTGGGATTGGTTGGAGAGAGGGGTGGGATTGGTTGGAGAGAGGGGTGGGATTGGTTGGAGAGTGGGGTGGGATTGGTTGGAGAGAGGGGTGGGATTGGTTGGAGAGTGGGGTGGGATTGGTTGGAGAGAGGGGTGGGATTGGTTGGAGAGAGGGGTGGGATTGGTTGGAGAGAGGGGTGGGATTGGTTGGAGAGAGGGGTGGGATTGGTTGGAGAGTGGGGTGGGATTGGTTGGAGAGAGGGGTGGGATTGGTTGGAGAGAGGGGTGGGATTGGTTGGAGAGAGGGGTGGGATTGGTTGGAGAGAGGGGTGGGATTGGTTGGAGAGAGGGGTGGGATTGGTTGGAGAGAGGGGTGGGATTGGTTGGAGAGTGGGGTGGGATTGGTTGGAGAGAGGGGTGGGATTGGTTGGAGAGAGGGGTGGGATTGGTTGGAGAGAGGGGTGGGATTGGTTGGAGAGTGGGGTGGGATTGGTTGGAGAGAGGGGTGGGATTGGTTGGAGAGAGGGGTGGGATTGGTTGGAGAGAGGGGTGGGATTGGTTGGAGAGAGGGGTGGGATTGGTTGGAGAGAGGGGTGGGATTGGTTGGAGAGAGGGGTGGGATTGGTTGGAGAGAGGGGTGGGATTGGTTGGAGAGAGGGGTGGGATTGGTTGGAGAGAGGGGTGGGATTGGTTGGAGAGAGGGGTGGGATTGGTTGGAGAGTGGGGTGGGATTGGTTGGAGAGAGGGGTGGGATTGGTTGGAGAGAGGGGTGGGATTGGTTGGAGAGTGGGGTGGGATTGGTTGGAGAGAGGGGTGGGATTGGTTGGAGAGAGGGGTGGGATTGGTTGGAGAGAGGGGTGGGATTGGTTGGAGAGTGGGGTGGGATTGGTTGGAGAGAGGGGTGGGATTGGTTGGAGAGAGGGGTGGGATTGGTTGGAGAGTGGGGTGGGATTGGTTGGAGAGAGGGGTGGGATTGGTTGGAGAGAGGGGTGGGATTGGTTGGATAGAGGGGTGGGATTGGTTGGAGAGTGGGGTGGGATTGGTTGGAGAGAGGGGTGGGATTGGTTGGAGAGAGGGGTGGGATTGGTTGGAGAGGGGGTGGGATTGGTTGGAGAGAGGGGTGGGATTGGTTGGAGAGTGGGGTGGGATTGGTTGGAGAGAGGGGTGGGATTGGTTGGAGAGAGGGGTGGGATTGGTTGGAGAGAGGGGTGGGATTGGTTGGAGAGAGGGGTGGGATTGGTTGGAGAGTGGGGTGGGATTGGTTGGAGAGAGGGGTGGGATTGGTTGGAGAGAGGGGTGGGATTGGTTGGAGAGAGGGGTGGGATTGGTTGGAGAGAGGGGTGGGATTGGTTGGAGAGAGGGGTGGGATTGGTTGGATAGAGGGGTGGGATTGGTTGGAGAGGGGTGGGATTGGTTGGAGAGAGGGGTGGGATTGGTTGGAGAGAGGGGTGGGATTGGTTGGAGAGAGGGGTGGGATGGTTGGAGAGTGGGGTGGGATTGGTTGGAGAGAGGGGTGGGATTGGTTGGAGAGGGGGTGGGATTGGTTGAGAGAGGGGTGGGATTGGTTGGAGAGAGGGGTGGGATTGGTTGGAGAGTGGGGTGGGATTGGTTGGAGAGAGGGGTGGGATTGGTTGCAGAGAGGGGTGGGGTTGGTTGGAGAGGGGGGTGGGATTGGTTGGATAGAGGGGTGGGATTGGTTGAAGAGAGGGGTGGGGTTGGTTGGAGAGAGGGGTGGGATTGGTTGAAGAGAGGGGTGGGATTGGTTGGAGAGTGGGGTGGGATTGGTTGGAGAGAGGGGTGGGATTGGTTGGAGAGGGGTGGGATTGGTTTGAGAGAGGGGTGGGATTGGTTGGAGAGAGGGGTGGGATTGGTTGGAGAGAGGGGTGGGATTGGTTTGAGAGAGGGGTGGGATTGGTTGGAGAGAGGGGTGGGATTGTTTTGAGAGAGGGGTGGGATTGGTTGGATAGAGGGGTGGGATTGGTTGAAGAGAGGGGTGGGGTTGGTTGGAGAGAGGGGTGGGATTGGTTGGAGAGAGGGGTGGGATTGGTTGGATTGGTGAGAACGTGGCAAACCAAAAATTATGCACGAAGGCGAGATTATACACATAAACATTTAGTAGGCTGTTCCACGTAAATATCATAGGTAATTTGAATCACACACACTTAAGTTTAGTAAAGTATTGTTTATTCTCGTTCGATGTATGTGACGGGATCCAACGGATTTGGCAGTAATGAATCCCGACCGGTGTGTGTGTATACGCGTCGCCGCGTCCGTAGGCTGCTAAAGCTGTAGTCTGGATATATAATAGGCCGAAGGCCGTTGAAATAACTGAGTTTTTACTGTCAGTCTTTATAATCACAGAACGTAATAATAGCACAGTCTGAATATAATAGCACGGTAGGACGACGGTTAAAAACTGTTCCGGTCTCACAACTGTATAGGAACCAACTGAATCAGAATCAATAACTGCAACGGTTATATTATTATTAACACATACTAAATCAGCTCTACACTACTGAGTGGCCTGTCCAATAGATGCGCTCTAATCACTCCCAATGTGCTCTCCCACCCACCATTGGCTTAACCTGATTAATTGTCACCTCGCCACTCCCTGTTGCCACTGTCCCTGTGTGCTAGCCTTACTAGCTTGTTTGCCCCCTTTGAGGTGGTTTGACCTCTCAACTCTCCCTGTGGTTTACGGCGTGTATCGCCCTTAGTTGGTTGTGAGGTGACATTATTATTGGTAATGTCACCTCGCCAACTAGGATTGGTAAAATGCCACTAAGCCCATTTTCGGTGGGTAGTGCAGGGAATTGAAACCGCTTACAATGTAATAATAATCTTTATTTTCAGAGAAACCAATGTCGATTCGGATGAATTGGGTGCGGCTGGGGGAGATGAACTGCGAGACTCACAAGTCAGCGATACTCTAGCAGAGGTAAGTTTATAGAGCAAACTTTAGTAAGTTTATAGAGCAAACTTTAGTAAGTTTATATACCAAACCTTAGTAAGTTTATAGACCAAACTTTAGTAAGTTTATATACATAACTTTAGTAAGTTTATAGACTAAACTTTATTAAGTTTATAGACCAAACTTTTGCAAGTTTATAGACCAAACTTTAGTAAGTTTATAGACAAAACTTTAGTAAGTTTATAGACTAAACTTTAGTAAGTTTATAGACCAAACTTTTGCAAGTTTATAGACAAAACTTTAGTAAGTTTATAGACCAAACTTTTGCAAGTTTATAGACCAAACTTTAGTAAGTTTATAGACAAAACTTTAGTAATTTTATAGACTAAACTTTAGTAAGTTTATAGACCAAACTTTTGCAAGTTTATAGACCAAACTTTAGTAAGTTTATAGACAAAACTTTAGTAAGTTTATAGACTAAACTTTAGTAAGTTTATAGACCAAACTTTTGCAAGTTTATAGACAAAACTTTAGTAAGTTTATAGACTAAACTTTAGTAAGTTTATAGACCAAACTTTAGTAAGTTAATAGACCAAACTTTAGTAAGTTTATAGTCCAAACTTTAGTCAGTTTATAGACCAAACTTTAGTAAGTTTATAGACCAAAGTTTAGTAAGTTTATAGACCAAACTTTAGTAAGTTTATAGACCAAACTTTAGTAAGTTTATATACCAAACCTTAGTAAGTTTATAGACCAAACTTTAGTAAGTTTATAGACCAAACTTTAGTAAGCTTATTGACCAAACTTTAGTAAGTTTATAGACCAAACTTTAATAAGTTTATAGACCAAACTTTAGTCAGTTTATAGACCAAACTTTAGTCAGTTTATAGACCAAACTTTAGTAAGTTTATAGACCAAACTTTAATAAGTTTATAGACCAAACTTTAGTCAGTTTATAGACCAAACTTTAGTCAGTTTATAGACCAAACTTTTGTAAGTTTATAGACCAAACTTTAGTAAGTTTATAGACCAAGCTTTAGTAAGTTTATAGACCAAACTGTAGTAAGTTTATATACCAAACTTTAGTAAGTTTATATACCAAACCTTAGTAAGTTTATAGACCAAACTTTAGTAAGTTTATAGACAAAACTTTAGTAAGTTTATAGACTAAACTTTAGTAAGTTTATAGTCCAAACTTTAGTAAGTTTATAGACCAAAGTTTAGTAAGTTTATAGACCAAACTTTAGTAAGTTAATAGACCAAACTTTAGTAAGTTTATAGTCCAAACTTTAGTAAGTTTATAGACCAAAGTTTAGTAAGTTTATAGACCAAACTTTAGTAAGTTTATAGACCAAACTTTATTAAGTTTATAGACCAAACTTTAGTAAGTTTATAGACCAAACTTTAGCAAGTTTATAGACGAAACTTTAGTAAGTTTATTGACCAAACTTTAGTAAGTTTATAGACCAAACTTTAGTAAGTTTATAGACCAAACTTTAGTAAGTTTATAGACCAAACTTTAGTAAGTTTATAGACCAAACTTTAGAAAGCTTATTGACCAAACTTTAGTAAGTTTATAGACCAAACTTTAGCAAGTTTATAGACCAAACTTTAGTAAGTTTATATATCAGACGATGTAAGTTTATTGACCACACTTTAGTAAATTTCTAGACCAAACTTTAGTAAGTTTATAGACCAAACTTTAGTAAGTTTATAGACCAAACTTTAGCAAGTTTATAGACCAAACTTTAGTAAGTTTATAGATCAGACGATGTAAGTTTATAGACCAAACTTTAGTAAGTTTATAGACCAGGCGAGGTAAGTTTAAAGAACAAACTTTTAATAATTACAAAGTAATTTCATGCAGCATGCGGTGTACGTTTATATACCAGGCGGGGTAGTTTACGTTACGAATGCGATGGTATGGGAGAAGTTGTATACCAACGGGGTGGGCATTCTAGCGGTAGTAATCCCACCATTCGATTCCTTCAGTTGGTTGGTTGTCTATATACTAGATATGCGTTATTAATATTAATAATTATTATAAATAGGTGATCGCCCACTCCTTACAAGAATATCAACAGGCCCAAGACGCTCTGCAATTATTAGCGGACCATGCGGAGCAGCGATTGGCTGAAAGAGCTGAAAGAAGAAGTCAAAGTATTTACATTGACGATAGAGTATCAGATAGTCATCAGAACAACCAATCATCTGGTTAGCATATTTTCCATTGTTTGTGGGCATTGAAATAGTAACTTTTTAATGTTAAATTAATAATTAAGAGGGAAAGGAACAATTATAAATTAAGAGGGAAAGGAGCAGGTTACAGTGGCACGTTATTCTAACCAAAACATTGAACTAAATACATGTAAGAACAGGTTACAGTTTTATTTTTGGGAGTAATCAGCTGTTAATTGCGTCGATTTTCCTTTGGTGAGGGATGAAATTCGAGTGCGACGAAAATTCGCCCTAACCGATTTTTCTTGATCTCGTTTGTCATTCTGAAAAACATAAGTAGAATTAATAATTAAAATAAATCAATAAATAGCGGCTGTTAACATGATCTTTCTTTACTTTAGGTTTGGAATCCGAAGAGGATAGGGATGAGACTACATACTATAATCTACCGCGACGACATTCCTTACCAACGTCCAATCATATAATAACCAGGGTCGACTACAGCCAATCACAATCAGGCAGGAGGGAAACGAGCTCAACCGACGAGGACGACGCCACGGTATTGGGCGACACCGATGTCGGAATCGCAACGACCGTCGCAGCCCAAAGGCGAATTAATTCTCTACTTGGCTACGAAGCCGCTTTGCATAGCGTGCTGAATAGTAGTCGGAGCTGGGAGCACGAACAAGGTAGGTTGCTAAGTAACGGGTCGGTTAGCTGCACGGGTACTGTAGGTTGCTAAGTAACGGGTCGGTTAGCTGCACGGGTACTGTAGGTTGCTAAGTAACGGGTCAGTTAGCTGCACGGGTACTGTAGGTTGCTAAGTAACGGGTCAGTTAGCTGCACGGGTACTGTAGGTTGCTAAGTAACGGGTCAGTTAGCTGCACGGGTACTGTAGGTTGCTAAGTAACGGGTCAGTTAGCTGCACGGATACGATAGCATATTTATCTAACATATTTATGTATAAATTACACCCCCAAAGTTCGTGGTAACTGCGGTGTAGTGGACATCTCGTGGTACCGTAGAGGTCGTCGACGGACTGTTTTTTTGTCAATTTCCAAAATAGGGGGGTGCTACCCCCCCCCCCCCCCCCCCCCCCACTATGTATGCAATATACTACACAGCTGTACAGTACACGTAATTGTAATTTGTAAATTATTGTATTGTAAATTATGTTACGTATTATTTTTTTTAAATCAATACGCCCCCAAGCGAGGCAACTGGGAAATTTAATCATTATTTCAATAAATTGACCAATAAATATAAATATGTTAAAATAGAATATAGGAACTACACACATGAATCGATAATGAAATTGAAAATTAATTAACTAAAGGGATTAATGTTATATTATTGTAAAATAAGGTTATATTGATAAATACCGAGACATGAAAAATATCGAGTGTAGAAATAACGCGAGTAAATATGTCGAGTATTGAAAATATCGAAAATATATGAAAATATCGATAATATCGCGAGTTCAAAAAAAAAATCAAATCGAGAGCAAAAATATCGAGAACAAAAACACCGAGAGCAAAAACACCGAGAGCAAAAATATCGAGAGTAAAAGTATCGAGAGTAAAAATATTGATAGTAAAAATATCGAGAGTAAAAATATCGAGAGTAAAAATATCGATAGTAAAAATATCGAGAGTAAAAATATCGAGAGTAAAAATATCGAGAGTAAAAATATCGAGAGTAAAAATATCGAGAGTAAAAATATCGAGAGTGAAAATATCGTGAGTATAAATATCGAGAGTAAAAATATCGGGAGTAAAAATATCGAGAGTAAAAATATCGGATAGTTCTTTTTACAGAACACAACAGAACACAGTAGAACACAGCAGAACACAATAGAATACAGGCGGAACATAGGCGAACACAGCTGTAATTAAAATCTACACCAAAAAATAACACACTTGGGAAAGTACGGGGCTTAATCATACAACTGTAAGATGTCAATTACATATTTCAATTAAATTGCGGTTTTCCATATCCTCCAAAATAAATTACCTGATCAGAGTTGCCCGATCAGCTGTTCGGTTAGGCCTGTACCTGTTACTAGTCCAGCAGTCTGCCTGTCAGCTTGTTCCAGTACTGCAGTAGGCCCAGTGCTGCAGTGCTGGTATAGACATGTACAGACTGACAGACTGTACATTGTACAGGCAGACAGATGTAGGCATTTACCGGCAATTGCCGGGCACAGTGTAGAGTATATTACCAATGTACTGATGTAGGCCTACTCAGCTACCGGCACTGTACTGCTGTAGAACTAACCAACTCTCCATGGTTACAGGATAATGAGAAGTAATTAATTTTGGAGGATATGGAAACCGCCATTTAATTGAAATATGTAATTGACATCTTACAGTTGTATGATTAAATCCGGTACTCCGGTACAAGTGTGTTATTTTTTGGTGTAGATTTTAATTACAGCTGTGTTCGCCTATGTTCCGCCTGTATTCTATTGTGTTCTGCTGTGTTCTACTGTGTTCTGCTGTGTTCTGTAAAAAGATATATCCAAAAATATCGAGAGTAAAAATATCGAGAGTAAAAATATCGAGAGTAAAAATATCGAGAGTGAAAATACCGATAGTAAAAATATCGAGAGTGAAAATACCGATAGTAAAAATATCGAGAGTAAAAATATCGAGAGTAAAAATATCGAGAGTAAAAATATCGTGAGTAAAAATATCGAGAGTAAAAATATCGAGAGTAAAAAAAATATCGAGAGTAAAAATATCGAGAGTAAAAATATAGAGTCTAAACTAGGAACATGCTAAATTATAAAATAAATTGATTAAACGTTTGCTAGAGTTGCGAGAGATGGGGCAGATGAACCGACCAAGATATGGAATTTATCTGTAATGGGCGAGTGACAGAATTTACAGGCACATGAATCGGATAAAGAGTGGAAAGGGCGTTGGTCCAGGCAGAGTTTATGGTGGAACCCGTGCGCTGTCGTCCGACAGAGTTTATGGTGGAACCCGTGCGCTGTCGTCCGACAGAGTTTATGGTGGAACCCGTGCGCTGTCGTCTGACAGAGTTTATGGTGGAACCCGTGCACTGTCGTCCGACAGAGTTTATGGTGGAACCCATGCGCTGTCGTCCGACAGAGTTTATGGTGGAACCCGTGCGCTGTCGTCCGACAGAGTTTATGGTGGAACCCGTGCGCTGTCGTCCGACAGAGTTTATGGTGGAACCCGTGCGCTGTCGTCCGACAGAGTTTATGGTGGAACCCGTGGGCTGTCGTCCGACATAGTTTATGGTGGAACCCGTGCGCTGTCGTCCGACAGAGTTTATGGTGGAACCCGTGCGCTGTCGTCCGACAGAGTTTATGGTGGAACCCGTGCGCTGTCTTTCGACAGAGTTTATGGTGGAACCCGTGGGCTGTCGTCCGACAGAGTTTATGGTGGAACCCGTGCGCTATCGTCCGACAGAGTTTATGGTGGAACCCGTGCGCTGTCGTCCGACAGAGTTTATGGTGGAACCCGTGGGCTGTCGTCCGACAGAGTTTATGGTGGAACCCGTGCGCTGTCGTCCGACAGAGTTTATGGTGGAACCCGTGCACTGTCGTCCCACAGAGTTTATGGTGGAACCCGTGCGCTGTCGTCCGACAGAGTTTATGGTGGAACCCGTGGGCTGTCGTCCGACATAGTTTATGGTGGAACCCGTGCGCTGTCGTCCGACAGAGTTTATGGTGGAACCCGTGCGCTGTCGTCCGACAGAGTTTATGGTGGAACCCGTGCACTGTCGTCCGACAGAGTTTATGGTGGAACCCGTGCGCTGTCGTCCGACAGAATTTATGGTGGAACCCGTGGGCTGTCGTCCGACATAGTTTATGGTGGAACCCGTGCGCTGTCGTCCGACAGAGTTTATGGTGGAACCCGTGCGCTGTCGTCCGACAGAGTTTATGGTGGAACCCGTGCGCTGTCGTCCGACAGAGTTTATGGTGGAACCCGTGCACTGTCGTCCGACAGAGTTTATGGTGGAACCCGTGCGCTGTCGTCCGACAGAGTTTATGGTGGAACCCGTGGGCTGTCGTCCGACATAGTTTATGGTGGAACCCGTGCGCTGTCGTCCGACAGAGTTTATGGTGGAACCCGTGCGCTGTCGTCCAACAGAGTTTATGGTGGAACCCGTGCGCTGTCTTTCGACAGAGTTTATGGTGGAACCCGTGGGCTGTCGTCCGACAGAGTTTATGGTGGAACCCGTGCGCTATCGTCCGACAGAGTTTATGGTGGAACACGTGGGCTGTCGTCCGACATAGTTTATGGTGGAACCCGTGCGCTGTCGTCCGACAGAGTTTATGGTGGAACCCGTGCGCTGTCGTCCGACAGAGTTTATGGTGGAATCCGTGCGCTGTCGTCCGACAGAGTTTATGGTGGAACCCGTGCGCTGTCTTTCGACAGAGTTTATGGTGGAACCCGTGGGCTGTCGTCCGACAGAGTTTATGGTGGAACCCGTGCGCTATCGTCCGACAGAGTTTATGGTGGAACCCGTGCGCTGTCGTCCGACAGAGTTTATGGTGGAACCCGTGGGCTGTCGTCCGACAGAGTTTATGGTGGAACCCGTGCGCTGTCGTCCGACAGAGTTTATGGTGGAACCCGTGCACTGTCGTCCGACAGAGTTTATGGTGGAACCCGTGCGCTGTCGTCCGACAGAGTTTATGGTGGAACCCGTGGGCTGTCGTCCGACATAGTTTATGGTGGAACCCGTGCGCTGTCGTCCGACAGAGTTTATGGTGGAACCCGTGCGCTGTCGTCCGACAGAGTTTATGGTGGAACCCGTGCACTGTCGTCCGACAGAGTTTATGGTGGAACCCGTGCGCTGTCGTCCGACAGAGTTTATGGTGGAACCCGTGGGCTGTCGTCCGACATAGTTTATGGTGGAACCCGTGCGCTGTCGTCCGACAGAGTTTATGGTGGAACCCGTGCGCTGTCGTCCGACAGAGTTTATGGTGGAACCCGTGCGCTGTCGTCCGACAGAGTTTATGGTGGAACCCGTGCACTGTCGTCCGACAGAGTTTATGGTGGAACCCGTGCGCTGTCGTCCGACAGAGTTTATGGTGGAACTCGTGGGCTGTCGTCCGACATAGTTTATGGTGGAACCCGTGCGCTGTCGTCCGACAGAGTTTATGGTGGAACCCGTGCGCTGTCGTCTAACAGAGTTTATGGTGGAACCCGTGCGCTGTCTTTCGACAGAGTTTATGGTGGAACCCGTGGGCTGTCGTCCGACAGAGTTTATGGTGGAACCCGTGCGCTATCGTCCGACAGAGTTTATGGTGGAACACGTGGGCTGTCGTCCGACATAGTTTATGGTGGAACCCGTGCGCTGTCGTCCGACAGAGTTTATGGTGGAACCCGTGCGCTGTCGTCCGACAGAGTTTATGGTGGAATCCGTGCGCTGTCGTCCGACAGAGTTTATGGTGGAACCCGTGCGCTGTCGTCCGGCAGAGAGTGACGTGTTACGTGAGATGTTACGTATTATCGAGTGTTATAATTAGATTTTTTGAATTAGAATGATAAAAAATGATACCACAATATGCTAAAAATATTGGAACAGTGATAGTTAGTTATATTATAAACTCTATTATTCATTATTTTATTACATATACTGTATATTATATTACTGGGGCGAATAGACTTGGTGCGAATATGTCGAGGGGCGAATCGACCCGCACCCCTAACTACTACTACGATCATAGTCTAACCTGCTGTTACAGTCTCCTGCCGCGATGATAGATTTGACTGGTATTGTGTAGGTGAGAGCCTCAATGTCATAAAGAACAATTCACAGGAGTTGCAGGAATAAAGAAAAACACTAGGAAGAATCCAGTTGATGTTTTGATAATGATATGTAGTTCTCCGCCATTGCGATTTTCTCTGTCTTGAGATCCAATTTACACAAAATCATTAATCCACCCTTTGTGCACCGCCCCTTATAGCCACCAACCCCTTGATAGCTGGTTTGATAAATGGATAGTGAGATGTAATTGATAGTGTACTTGCAGTGTAGTGAGTGTTTCACTGAAGTTTCAGTGAGAAGGATGACATCATCTGAGCTGCTAAAAGTACCATGAGCTGGATAGTTAGACATTAAGTAATTTAAACCCTCAACATTCCATAAATAAATTTCTCTATGACGTCAATCGTTCTCAGTGTTTGAGGCATTTTTTATTATTATTATTATTATTAAGGATTTACACATAGTGTAGGGGTCGCCCCCTGAAATAAAAACGTAATTCATGGAGACTAACAAAAATATACAATTTAGACTGAGTAGCACTATTAAAATAAGGGCAATCCAGTATTCGTTATCCGAGAAAATTAAAATATATTTATGTTTAATCATGTTTGTTCATATGTTGTGCAATGTACGTACTGAAAGTGATAAATAAAAAAATATATGTATACAGCAAGTGATAAAAATATATATACAGCAAGTGATAAAAATATATATACAGCAAGTGATAAAAATATATATACAGCAAGTGATAAAAATATATATACAGCAACAGCAGGTATATATACAGCAAGTGATAAAATTATAAATACAGCAACAGAGCAAGTGATGAAAATATATATACATCAACAGAAGGTACAGCAGGTGATAAAAATATAAATATTTTAGCAAGTAATAAAATCAAGTGAGTAAGTTGTTAAGGTTCAATATTCGGAGGTTGCAGTTCATCTGTGTACAGTCACAGTTAATTTTCCAACTGCAAGTGATGTCAACATCGTAATGTTGGTGAAAGTGGGCCCAGAACACATTCAATAGGCGCGCCTTTAAACCAACGTGATTAAAATACTCTGTCTGAAGGGGAAGCTGATTTGCCAATTGTGGTGCGCGAAACCAGAAATTTTGCTTTGATATGCACTTTAGGGGGTGTGTGAGATCAAACGAGGGTCGGTTAGCGCTACGAGTGTTTCTTCTGAGGTTTGTTTGCTTCATCTTTAGATGTGGCGACCAGTCAATGTCGTATTTATTATTTATTATCTTTGACAAGGTTAGTTGGTCGGATAATTGTAAGTATAATGAGATCGGTAGAATGTTTAATATTATGAGTCTCTCCTTGTAGGTGTGATCGTCATTACCAATAATCCAGATTGTTGCTCTCCGCTGGATGGACTCGAGTTTGTGTGCGTCCGTCTTGTTGGCAAACCAACAAGGCGACCCATAGGTTAAGATTGGCAATACCATGGATTTATAGAGGTTTAGCTTGGATTGTACTGGTAGGCGAAAAGAACTGCTTCTTCGGATCAAGTATAATATTCTATTTGCTTTACTGCATTTGTCCTTAATGTGGGCGGTCCATGATAAATTTGATGTTATGGTTATTCCTAAATCCTTCTCTGTATCGACTCGAGATATAGTCCTTGAGTACAATGACCGAGCTTCTATGTCGCCTTTGAAGACTATTTGCTTGCATTTCGGTTCATTAAAATCTAGTCCAGCCTCGAGACCCCATGTCACAAGTCGGTCAATATCTAATTGTGTGTTGATGATGGAATCGACATGTGATACTGATAATAATTTGCAATCGTCTGCGAGGAGAAATGGTATGCTGACATGACAAACTTCTGGGAGATCATTGCTCTCAACAACAAAGAATAGTGGTCCCAATAGGGACCCCTGAGCCATGCCACTGTCGACAGATCGGGGAGTTGACTTCGCGTTTCCGACTTTTACTGACTGTGTTCTTCCTGCTAGGTAGCTCCGGAGGATATACCAGAGATTTCCGCGGACCCCCATTATCCATAATTTTCGCAGAACGGATTCGTGGCTGACAGAGTCGAACGCTTTCTGGAAATCTAAGTATATTACTTCTACTGTCAATTGGCCATTATCCGTACCCTTGTAGACATTGTCTAGAAATGTAAGTAATTGTGTGATCGTTGATCTTGACTTCCTAAATCCATGTTGTGCGTCGTGTAACCTACTACGTACTTGTTCGTAGATGGGGATAAAGATGCAACGCTCAAATACTTTTCCAGGAATCGCTAAGAGAGATATTGGCCGGTATAAGATTACCTTGATTCTACTACCTTTTTTATGTTGAGGATTTATTAGTGCATGCTTCCATGCTACGGGGAAGTGGTTTTTTTTTCAGCCTCCCGAATAGGAATGACATTGAGGGTGCTAGTACTTTTGCGAGGGATTTAAATAATGAAGGTGAATATTGTCTGGTCCACGAGATTTCGTAGCATCTAAAGACGTAAGTATATTCTCCACTGTGTCAACTGACACGTCGTAGTCGTGTGTCGTGTTCAAGCTTTCAGAGTTTGTGTCGTTAAGTGGTGGTTGTATATCGCTAGTAGGTATTCGCGGGGATTTAAAAACGGAATGGAAGAACTCGTTAAATAGATTAGCCTGATCCTCATGAGTGGATGCCGTACGATTCTCGTATTGTACTACTGGTGGCAGTGAACAAGACCTCCGTAGGCTTTTGAAATATTTGAAGAGATGTTTCATTGAACGGGTGTCCGCTAGCTGCATCTCGTACTTTGTTTGGTCAGCTAAAATATCATTTTCAATTTCTTCCTGTAACCTTTCCATCTTAACCTGAAGGTTTAATGTTGGCGATATCTTTGAAGCAATTTTACGCTGGAGAGTGTGTAATTTATTTAACTTATGTGAGGTTTTTTGTGTCACCCATGGTGGTTGAGAGGCACGATGCGCTGTTCGTTTAGGAACACAGTTGTCGATAACATTATTCAGCCATTGATACCATTTATTAACTAGATCCTCACAATCGGTCATATTGTACGATTTTTCGTCAAATGGCCGAGATTCACAAATCTGGGTCGCCTTCAGTGTATCTATTTTACAAAAACTATAATGCAACAAGGGATTGGACTGGATCGGCTGCCGTGTTTGCTTTGCAGCATTACATTGTGAGTTTAAAATAACCAGGACAGGGTCATGGTCTGACTTGATTTCAACTGCCTGTAATTGTCTAGATAGGTTGTAGTCAATCTCAATGTTGAGAATTGTATTGTCTGTTAATGATATGAAAACGTCAAGCGTATTAGCTCCCCGTGTAGGAAAATTTATGTGTTGTTTAAAGTTGTGTTTGTCAATAGCGTATAAAATGTCCTTCTCATAGTTATCTGTAGAAAAGTGAGACTCCCAATCTACAGTAGGCAGATTGATATCCCCACATATGATCACGTCGTCAACGTGATCCTTAAATGTTATTATGTAGTCTAGTAATTTGTAAAAATCAGCAACTTCTAAGCGGTATGGGCTTTTGTCAGGTGGGTTGTATATACATACAAGTAAATATGTTAAACCGTTAATATTGTACAAACAGGCAGTAACTGAACTTGATAATCTATCAGAAGCACCATTAATATATTCTGGCGTGTAGTTAATTCCATTTTGTAGAGCAATAAGGACACCTCCATGTGTTTGCTTTTGGCTCAGCTGTGTGGTGATTATTTCGAGTTGGCGCCGCTGTAGACCCAGGGATTCCCTGTCTTTATTCGTCATTTTGAATGAAATTGCGGATTATAATTCCTTCTCCCCATAATGATGGGTCCATAATTCTACTACGCTGCTGTTAATTGCACGTCAGAAGAAAACTGTGAGATCTTTGATTCGTAGATGATTGTTCCTTTGTAACCGTAGATTGTAGTCACCCAATGAGGATATAAGCCTTCGAGTTATCAGGAGACTGTGCCGCTCGATACCTGAGTGTTTAAAGCTCATCTATCCCATATGCCGATATTAGTAGTAGTAGTAGTGCCGCTCGAAGTGTACTCCCGATTCTATTTCCGCGTATTACCATAGGCTGGTTTATTGTTTGGTTCCTTTCGGTGCTGGTGGCTTCTGAAGCTAGCTGAAGAGGCTAAGCAGAGGTGAGCTGCGAGCTGGGATGTCCCCAGTGAGTTGTTCCCGTGACAGAACCCCTGCGATAGAGGTATTCCGTGAGTCACTGTCCATGAATGTGTAGGAAGCGGGAGAAGCGACGCAGACCCCACACGCATTAAGTTGTCCATATGATTCAGATAGTCTAACCAGCCATCATGCATCCGCTAATTTATTCTCTGATTCTAATTTACCAAGTGTTTTTGCAAATTGTGATGTCATCGACATTATGGAGTATGTAAACTTACGTTGGTCGTTTTGGAAACCCATTTCTTTTGTTTGACTGATCGTAGTATAGTAGAGCCATAACATCCTTTTGTAACCAAATGAATTGGTCGGCCATGGCCGAGGTAGGGTCAATCAGATTTTGTTGCAATAAATCCTTTCCATATTGAGAGGAGTGAAATATGGTATATTCGGAATAAAGGAATGAAAGTTTGAGAAATAAAGAAATATTATTATTCTATAAAAAAAAAGTAAGCGGAAAACACCACTTTTTTTCACTCATTTTCAATTTACCGAAATTCAACTATTCTGTCCGAGTGGTTGAGTTTTACAAGAGTTGGCAGATTTTTAGCACGAGCGAAGCGAGTGATAAAATGCCAACGAGTGGAAAACTCAACACACGAGGGTAGAATGTCTGAATTTCGCAATAGAAAAGGAGTGAAAAAAGCTTACTTTTTTTAAATATAAATTTAAATACATATAGCTAGCTGTACAGTAAGCTACCTGACAAGCCTCGGTCTACATTATATATTCATTATGCACCAGGAACTTACTCAATTATATGAAAGTATGTTTATTTGATTATATTGTGTAGTAAATATTTCATTAAATAAAAAAAAAATAGTTAAAAAAAGTAAAAAATTAGTTAAAAAAAGTAAAAATTCGTTAAAAAAGTGAAAAGATTAGTTAAGAAAATACTTTTTTAACTAATTTTCTGGAAATTAGTGAAAAAAAGTTAGATTAATTAACCTAATTTTAAAAATATTTGTGAGAAAAAGAGCCTTTTTCAAATAAAGGGATGAATAATCAAATGAACAAGGATTCTGGATGTCCTTCAAATTTAACGAATGTTTCTAATTTTCTTCTAGGTTCTGCTTCTCGGATCCAGACGCTGGAAGATGAACTACAACTAGTCTACGACGTCCTACGCCAATCGCCACCTGATTCGGAGGATGGATCAACCAATGGGAGTCCGTCGACACGTCAGCCGGCTCCGGCTCCGGCTCCTCCGGCCTACCCCAACACCTACCAGTCCCCGTTGCGTGCCCGGCGTGTCCTCGCCCAGGCGACGCCCGTCGACCCCTGGGAACTCAACACCTCCCCGCCGCTCGGCGGTCGCCAAGGCAACCAAACACTTCCTCGGAGAAACCGGCAGACATCCAACACTAAATGCAACGCGGCTGACTGCCAAGACACCGCGGCCTATAAGTGTAAACATTGCAACCGGCAGTACTGCAGTCAGTGCGCATTAGTGGCTCCCTCCGCGAGACGTTGCTACAAGCGACCGCGTGGACATAGTCTGGTTCCCATGGAAACCAAACCAACGGTCAAACCGGCGCGCAAACAGCGACCACCCACATTGCGTCAGCTGCGAGAAGCCGCGGCATCCCTCGACGTTACCAAGACGCCAACCAATCAGGTGGAAGGGCAATGGCGGTGCTTAGGTTGCCAGAATTTGAACGGAAGTGGCAGCAACAAGTGCGAAGGTTGCGGAAAAGTGGAGAAACCGAGTTTCTCTGTTCGTTGCCCGAACTGCAATCTTATGAACTCCAAGGACGCCATCGTCTGCGAATCATGTCAATCTTCTCTCAGCGTTACCTAATCCAACTGACTGCAATTGAATTATGTACATATGTTGGTGGATTACATTAATTTTAGTTAATAATGTTTGATTTTTGGACCAATTTGGACCGTTATAGTAGCGGTGGTGGCCAAGTTTTAGTTAAGAATTCAATTCAAAAATATAGTTCTCAACTAATAGAATTACTAGAATTTATCCTGTGAACTTGCGCAAAACTTAATGACCTCAAACGAAATTAATTGTTAACCGTATTATTTAATGTCTTAATAATAAATAATTTGTATTTAATTTAATGTATTTAATAATAAATTCAGGTTGAGTAGATAATTATTAATTATTTATTTCGTGTAGTTAGAACAGTGTGAACGTTATGTTGTGGTCTACGGTGAATTTTTTCTTGCTAATAAACAATGTGACTCAAATGTCTTTCACAACAAACCGAGATTATCAGAAAAGTCAAGATCAGTTAGATGTTCTGCTGGGGACACACAACTACGGTTGGGGACACACAACTACGGTCCACTACCGAGACACACAACTACGGGTTGGGGACACACAACTACGGTTGGGGACACACAACTACGGTTGGGGACACACAACTACGGTTGGGGACACACGACTACGGTTGGAGACACACGACTACGGTTGGGGACACACAACTACGGTTGGGGACACACAACTACGGTTGGGGACACACAACTACGGTTGGGGACACACAACTACGGTTGGGGACACAACTACGGTTGGGGACACACAACTACGGTTGGAGACACAGAACTACGGTTGGGGACACACAACTACGGGTTGGAGACACACAACTACGGTTGGGGACACACAACTACGGTTGGAGACACAGAACTACGGTTGGGGACACACAACTACGGGTTGGAGACACACAACTACGGTTGGGGACACACAACTACGGTTGGAGACACACAACTACGGTTGGAGACACAGAACTACGGTTGGGGACACACAACTACGGGTTGGAGACACACAACTACGGTGGGGAATACACAACTACGGTTGGGGACACACAACTACGGTTGGGGACACACTAGGATCGGCATGCTGCATTGCAGCTGCATTTTTAAGAATGCTGTGCCGGCTTATCGACAAAATCGCAACGCCACAACTCCCTATCACCCATGACATTTGCTAGATCATCCGCATTTTCAAGGCCAGTGTCCTTTAAGATGCGTCTCAAGAAAGTCATGGGTTGTCCACCATGCTTATTCACTCCATGAGGCTGCCAAAGTACAAGATTATGCACTGGCTGGTCCTCACGGCGAAAGCAATGTCCTGCAAAGCGGAGCCGATTTTGTTCTAGTGTCAAGCTTGGGGGAACCAATGAGACACCTCCAATGTTATATAGTGTCTGGTTGGAGATGTGTGCATTGTACTTGACACGATGAACCCGGCGTAGCATTCTTGTGAATGTGCCATGCAGAGATTTGGTGTCCTCAGCAGTTAGAGCCCAGCATGGACTCCCGTAGAGGAGTACTGGAACTACTGCTGCTCTAAATAATCGGACCTTAAGTTTCCGATTAATTCTAGGTGACTTCCAAATCCTGGAAAGCCTATTCAAGGCTGCCCATGCCTTTCCCTTACGTATTCGAAGGTCCTCACCTGACTTCCGGATCCATGATCCCAGGTAACAGAAGTCGTCCACATGCTCAAGCATACCATCCTTTGAGCTTATGCTCATCCGATCAGAGACTTGCTGAGGACTTTCAAAGTTAACTGTCAGAATTTTGGTCTTTCTGGAGTTAATAAAAAGACCAACACTAGAAGCAGCATGTTCTAATGAGCTGAGGAGCCGCTGGGCTCCCTCTAATGATTCTGAGAGTACTCCTAAGTCATCAGCAAAGTCTAGATCAGTTAGGTACTTGGCAGGATTTCCTCGACTTCTGGAGCCAGTAGGTGGAGTTATCATCACCCCATCATCATTATGATGATCTAAGGACATGCGTAGAACATAGTCAACCACAATAATGAACAAGAATGGTGCAAGTGTGTCTCCCTGGAGGACGCCCCATAACACTTCAAATGGTTCTGTGTCACCGTCAACAGTAGACACAAATGTTGTTGAACCATCGTATACTGATCTGATTGCTGCAATAATTTCATCAGGAATCCCATATAATGAAAGTATGCTGAACATACGTGAGCGAGAGACTGAATCAAAGGCCTTGAAGAAGTCAACAAAGATAACAGCCAGATGCCTGTCTTTCTTTTTTGATAACTCTTCAATTATCCTTCTAAGTGCCAAAATGGGCTCCATGGTCCCACGACCTTTACGGAACCCATTCTGATTTCCACGTAGCAGTCTCTCAATGGGATCCCTGATGCGATTTAATAGAATTCTATTGTATAGTTTTGCAGCAATCGAGATCAATGAGATTCCCCGAAAAGAACCATAGAGTGTTAGGTTGCCTTTCTTGGGAACTGGCACCAACTTATTTGTTTTCATTTCTTGTGGGACTCTTGTTGTACGGTACATGTCTACTATGATGGGATAGATGAGCTTTAAACACTCAGGTATTTTAAAGACCTCAGGGGGAACACCATCTACTCCACTGGCACGATTGGTCTTAATGCTCTTTGCAGCAGCATTCACTTCTGCAAAGGAGATATCGCCAATGGGAATATCTGGGAGTACAGACTCAGACACTTTTACTTCTATAAAGTTATCAGGCAATACCCTGTCATTATTGAGGAGCTTTTCAAAGTGGGCTTTCCAACCATTGAGGCGATCGGCTGGTGATTCAGCCTTAACCTTGGTGGTTGGTTGGCTTTTCCGCCCAGTAAGCAGATTGATCGATTTCCATGCCTGGGATGATTGCTTGCTGTCGTCAGCATCATTGATGGCATCAACCTGTTGGTTTATTAGCTCCTGTAGATTAACAGAGTACTGCCTGTTCAGGGACCTAGATGCAGCTTTAACTGCATTCTTGGCCGCTGTAGTCTGTTTGAGTCGGGACTCTTTCTGCGCCTTATGAAGGTCATTTCGGCACTTCTGAATTTTGTTGTCAGTCCAGGGGGCCCTTTTCCTGTTTCGAGGGTATACAGGAACTGTTTCTGCAGCTGCTAACTTAACTGCTTCTGTAAAGGCAGTATAGCCCTCACAGTGATCTGCCGCCTCAGAGGCAAGAGCCTCATACCTGTTGCTCAGCTGTAGTGTGAAGCTGGATCTCACACTTGGCTGTTGCAACAGAGAGGACCAGTCATGCCGTGGCAAGGCAGATTTCGTTGTTCTGCTAGCACGCAGACTAAGTCTTACCTTGGCCACAATAAGGCGGTGATCACTGGAGAAGGGTCGAAGTGTAAATGCATTACAGTCTTGTATAGAGCTCCTGTATTTCCTACGAAACAGAATATGGTCTATCTGGGACTTGTGACCACTGGGTCCACTATGAGTCCATAGCTTTCCAGTTCGCTTCTTGAACTGGGTTCCAGCCGAAAACAATCCATTTCCAGAGATAAAATCCTGAAGATGGACAGAATTTCGGTTAACACTATTGCTATAGACCCAGGGCGATGTCGGTGATTGATGCAGACTTGCATTAAAGTCTCCTAGGAATGTTAAGAATGCATGCTGATCCACTCCATCAGTAGCTGCTTGTAGATTGTGGTAGAAATTTTCCACCTCCTCTACAGGGGCAACACTAGTTTGAGAGTAGCACACAATCAGAACCACCTTAGGAAACTTCTTAGCCAGTCTTCCAGAACATGAGAAGTGGCAACGGATGATGCGGTTAGAGATTTGGTCTATTTTGTCCAATGCTGCATGTGCAGTTGGATTCATCAATAGACCAATTCCACCATTGCCACTATCATCTGCTGACGCGAGGGCGAGTCGCCAACCACCCCCAACTCCAGAATCCCTCTCCCCATCACAATCTGGCCTTCCTGGTGACCCAGGGTTTGGGCCAGAAAGGTCATCAGGAAAGGGACTCAAAGAATTGTTGGCTGCTCTCTCTCCAGTAGGGGGTGAGACAAACAGCCGGTCAGGAGTTAACTGACGCCTGTGAGGCCGATTGTGTCCGGTAATTCCACTGGCCTCTAGTGGCCGGACCTCCGCATTGCTAATGTAATCCATAGTGGGGGTTGGGGGGTGCTTTTTTGCCGAGTCAGCTCTCGGGGCAAATACCACACCCTGGTCTGCCATTCCACAGGGTGGGTGTCGCAATGGAGTCAGATATGAGGCCCATCACCCATATCTTCTCTGGCGCACATGACCCACCATTGGCTGTTGCAGCTCATCTGCTGGGTCATGCCCTGTACCCCTGCTGCCAGGTGCAGGTCGCAGTGAAGTGCTCTCAGAGTGGACATGAGAACACTCTACTCCTGACCAGCCATTGGTAGATCACCATCTGCCTGGTCAGGCCATATACCCCTGCAGCCAAGTATATGGGTCCTTAATCCAGGACCAAGGGCGTCCTTATCCCAGAACGAAGGGGGTCCTAGTTACATGACCAGATTTGCCCTAGTAAGAGGGTCTATGCAGCTACAGGTGGCACCTCCTTTATGCTGCATGGAGGTGGCAAGTTTTCTTGATCAATGACCTAGAATACTTGACCTGTCATGAAACTGTCCCCGTTGTGTGGGGACACACAACTACGGTTGGGGACACACAACTACGGTTGGGGACACACAACCACGGGTTGGAGACACACAACTACGTTTGGGGACACACAACTACGGTTGGGGACACACAACTACGGTTGGTGTTCGCGCTTTTAGACCTTTAGCAGTTTAACCTGCCAATTTTAGTTGTCCTTTTGTTTATAAATCGACTTTAGCCTATAACAATTACCTAGTGTACTGAAGTTACATCAGCCGAAGCCAGCCTGTGCGCGACCATTCACCCACAGTTAAGGGAGACTGGATTCGGATGCTTTGATAGTGATTGCGGTGTAGACCTACTGTATTATTCGATTGATCGTTACGATATAATCTTTGACAATATATTTACTTTCGGGGAAATATTAACAGTTCCTTTAGGACGTGGCGCTTTAAGTATAAAAACAGAGTTATGACTTATACTAATCACAACTGGATGGCCACAGAGTTTCGTAAAAAGCGCATTCTTTAGGAGATGCTTTATTAACCTTCACACTACTTCACACGACTTCACACTATTTCGCACTGATCAGCCGACCGTCACTGAATTTGATCGTATATAAGGAGGATCGCAACTGACACATGTAGGGATTATGAAATAGCATTTAATTCACACAAAAACCACTATAATGTAAGTCGCAGTTGCTACCGGTAAACCTGTTCCTCTCACCTTCAGTAATCAAGAAGATTGGGGGTTTTATGATTATTCATCGGTATTCTCCAAATATAACAGCCAATATCCATTAACACAACAACAATTAATAACAGAAGCAAAATAATGCGGTGAACAGTCAGTATGTGTTACTTATGCAGTGTTCCATGTGCAGCAATGTTGAATTGTTAATAGTTGTACGTTCTTATAATCAAAGCCATCAGATGTTTAGGCCAAAGTCTGAAACTTCTACACAGAAGTACAGAAAATTCCAAGCCGGTTCTGCTGCTCAGAAAATAGTAAACAAAGACCGTAATGCATTGCGCGGGTTTCCATAGGCTTCTGTCAGACATAAGGGGGAAAATCGCTCTGATTGGCTGACTAGGCAGAACAAAGAAAAGTTCCACGTCCACAGAGAATCAGCTGATAGATTTCGTCATTGGGGCTCTGATTCCTTCCCATCACGGAGTTGAATACATTTAGGACTATTTTAGAGTATTCTGCGCATTGCGGCAAAAATGACTTGTTATGTCCGCAAAAGCACCGAAAATGCGCATTGCGGGAAAAATGACTTGTTATGTCCGCAAAAGCTTTTACACCGCTCCCAGAAAATGGGATTTAAGTCTATAAAATATAAAAATCACAGTTTCTAAAATATAAAAATACTCTAAACTATTAGTCCTTCTTACGTAAACGGCGTTTAAGGAGTTTTTTGAGGCTAGTAAGAGTCCTTTTCTCTTTGGGGCGAGCCACTTTACTAGGAGGGCTATAACTCCTGGGTGAGGGGTGCAATACAATTGCATCGGAAGGTTTCGGATTGCGGTTGGTGTATCCGCCGGTCGAGGTACCCGGTTGATCGATATCAACCTCAGTGGAACGAGGTCGAACAACCTTTAGAGCGCGTTTCAGGACAGCAGCTCTTATTGGTCCCTGACGAGTTGTTTGCATGAGAGCGGTAGGCGGACCGTGAGTAGTGAGAAATTTCCTCGGTTTGATGGTTCTTTCCAACTCGCGTTCTCGGGCTCTATATTCATATGGTCGTCTATGAACTTCCTGTAGCTCTGGATGCGAGTTTATGAACAAGTCACCACGGGATTTATCAATGGTAGAAACTTTATACTGTGCGTAGGATCTTCCGGTTTCACCATATAATATTGAATTAAATTGACATAATAAGAATGGTCTTTGATCCCATAAAATGAATTCGATAAAGGTCTCCGCTCACACAACTTTATAGTCCGCTCACAGAATCATATAGTCCGCTCACACAACTATATAGTCCGCTCACACAATTTTATAGTCCGCTCACAGAATCATATAGTCCGCCTCTGTGGGTGAATGGTCGCGCACAGACTGGCTTCGGCGGATGTAACTTCAGTACATTAAATAATCGATATAGGCTAAAGTCGATTTATAAACAAAAAGACAACTAAAATTGGCAGGTTAAACTGCTAAAGGTCTAAAAGCGCGAACATTAATAGTTTTAAATTCTTGATTGCACAGTAGGCAATAAATATTTTGTCTATTATTCTGGTAAGAACAATAATATATTTTTGTTTCTTGATTGCACGTAGGCAATAAATTCGAATGTACCGGTCGGACGGTAACCTGTAGGCCTAACTGCCCAACCACCCGAACCAGTACTTATAGGTGCCAGTATTAGTTCGATTGTGATATTGTATATTGGTAGGCTGTTTAAGAGAGTAGGGACTGTACACCCCTTATTTCTTTTGGAGCTTATTTATTTCTGTCAGTTTTATTTATCTGTAAGTGTAATATTGAGCAGAAGGCGTGTAAGCCCGCTCAAATTGTACAAATAATTTGTAGGCTGGATTGTTGTCTGACTGTTGTTAAGTCTGAAGCGATTGCAGTGTGTGTAGAGTGTATGTCCGATAAAGTACTAGTTAGGAAGGTGGGGGCATCCAGTGTTGTAAGGTAAATCCCCCCCGAAAGAATAAGTCGTACTACTCAGTTAGAACGCCTACTAACTAACCATTTCGGAGTCTGCATTTTGTTTGAGTAGTTTGTGCGCGTAGCGTAATATTTATTATTCAGAGTTTATGCGATTATTCGCAACATTCATTCCCCAAGTTTGTTCCTACAGTAATTGTGTTTGTTATACATACCGCTATAGTTAAATTAACCCCGGTACTACACGGGCTGCTTGGCGTAGGTAAAGACTGGTGATTTTGTGCCAATGAAGTGTTTTTAACGAAATTTACATGCTGTATGTTATTAATTTTGAATTATTATTATACGGAATAAAGTAGATAGAAGATGTTATAGGTTATAGGTTTTTCCTGTAGCTGATAATTGGTTATCTTCTTACCTCGACAGTAAAGTCGTTGCTTTTAACCAAATAGTAACTGCAGCCACCCATGAAGGAATAGCTTATTCCATCGAATGTTCGGTAATGTGGGTCGCCGTAAGCAGTGCACGTAGCTCGGCATTCCTTCTCCTCACAATCCCATCGGTAACCTCTACATTTACTATCAAACAATCAATCACATTTGTATATATTATTATATTCGAATTATCAATAATGGTCAATATTTTTTTACTTCCTTGGATTTTATATAGATTATATTTCTTCTATTTGCGACAGACAAATGAAAATTAATTACTAAATTTTAATTTTTCAAAAGTTTAAGCTTGTCGCAATAGTGTTTTTGAATGGAGAAGACCATTACTGGTATAATTTCTGACGACGTT
>JAUCBJ010000507.1:0-34812 GCA_032718475.1 Nemertoderma westbladi | reverse complement strand
TGGTAGGCTCGTCATACCCAACACCCAAAACACCCATCTTCGCTCTCCATACAGCCATTTAGGAACCGATTTAGAAAAAAATTCGGCAAATTCAGTACCGAATGCCGAATATTATTAGGCCCTAAAAGATTTTACATTAAAGTAAATGTAAGGTTTTTGTGTTTTTTATTAAAACCAGGTTGGAATAGGCCTACATCATTAGGAATTTTAGAGATCGTTAATGCCATATTCGGCAAAATTTGGTACCGGCTGACCGGACCGAATAATTCGTTTGATCCTTACTGCATAGGCCAGTAGGCCTATATATATATATATCAATATATCATCACGATGAAGTGTTGTGTAACGGGATGCCGTTAAAATTATGATAATATTGGACACCCCAGTAGTTCAGCAGTCTCCATGTATCGCTTTCCCAATGATACAGAGGCCAGATTAAGAGGGATGAAGGAGATCCCGCGGGACAATATTTCTGACACAAACTACACCGCTGCCGCTGTGTGTAAACCGCTGGCCTTCCGACTGTAACGTGGTCTCCATGAAAGGTGGAAACTTACGTCCCGCTAATCCGCCGTCCATATTTAACGAGGTAAAGGAGAGTTTAGTGCCGACTCGTCCACCAAAGCCTCGAGGAACTAAACAAAACACGCTGCTCCCTCGATATATAACGATCTGGTGGATGAACAGACAGTGAATGTGAGCTGATAGTGATAGAGAAATAGAGAACTTAATTCCCGAAGAGCCAATGATGACGCCTGTGCACATTGCCGGTTGCGGTTATGTGTTGAAACGAGACCCCGATTAGCATGATATGTACCTGGACAGCGTCACCTTTGAGTATGTCAACAACTTTGGGCGATACTTACAACGACTAGATAGAAGTGGTCTTATGAAGCCCGATGACATCACATTTCAATATACTGTATATTGTTTTTTATTTTTCACTCATGCTGATTCATCTTTCTGTCGAACCTCCTTGGTAGAGATTTTCGTTCAGATTGCTCGATTTATGGATTCGTTGTTTCAACATTACCTTTTTATGACTTTGGCCAATATATTCTTGAATAACTTTAGTAAATTAAAGTCTCCGCGCTCAACAAAGGAAGCTTGGCAGAAATAATTAAACTCAGCAATTAATGGATCCGTGGCAGTGCCTGTATGACATATTTTAATCAGAATTGAGGGGGTGGGTTGTCGGTTCGTGACCTATAATACTAATAACAGTTGAATATTAATAATAATAATATAATAAGGAATGACCATTGACTCTTTTTGGCATCTATTTAACATCTAAGATTTTATTA
Organism: Nemertoderma westbladi; assembly: GCA_032718475.1. Taxonomy (NCBI): domain Eukaryota; kingdom Metazoa; phylum Xenacoelomorpha; order Nemertodermatida; family Nemertodermatidae; genus Nemertoderma; species Nemertoderma westbladi. The sequence goes on along the minus strand of JAUCBJ010000507.1, from coordinate 33,508 downwards.
TATTGTTTATTTCACTAATTTTATAATAAAATTGATTTGATTGCATTTCCACTAATTTAACAACTCACATATTGTATTGATATTTATTTCACTCAAACTAACAGATTTCATATTTATGTATTATCCATTTAGCCTTCTAGCAGCCAGATATGGTGAGGAGGGGCAATTGACGCAATAAAAATGCAATAAACTGAAAGATGTTCTATTGAGATACATTTACGAGATTGGATTTGCGTCCAGTTGCCCCCCCCCCCCCCCCCCCCCTCGTCTCCAAGCAGGTGTCTTGTCTATTGATGTTATTATTCCTGAATCAAATCTCAGCACTTAGTCAGTTAAATCTGGTTGGGTAGTTATCGAGTGTTCAACCCGGGGTGATAGCGTGGCTTCTTCTTATAGGTAACAGCCTAGAGAGTGGAGCCTTTCGTGTTTCACACATTCACGGATCACTTAACTTTTCACTGCGAAGTTTCAAATAGACGTCTTTAAAGAATGCTTCTTAGAAGGGAATGCTTTTTAGCATTAACTCTCCATACCCTTAACAATCAGTTTGGAAAGGCTTCACATAGTACGTGGCTCGCCCCACAATTGTCATTAAAAACGTTCAAATATTAAATGTACATCACACTCACACAATAATTACACCAAATTAATAAATAGTAAGTGAATCCTGGAATAGGGGAGAATAGTTGAAATTTAATTTAGTAACATTAAGTACTGTTAGTAGTAGTAAAGTAGTAGTAGTTAACAGGTAATTAATATAAATTAAAGTACTACTACTACTAGGTCGAGCGAACTCGGACAGTGGAAATGAGATCCTTCCAGGTTTCCCGATTCTCCATAGTTGTTGCAATTTCGTTTCTCCCAAGTTCAGTATCCCTTTCAAGTTGATCTATATATGTTATGGCCGGTCGTCCACGACTACGCTTTCCATGAGTTTGTTGCCAGAAAAGTAGATCTGGTATGACCTCGTCTTTACTTCGCCAGCAGTGCCCACTGAATCTTAATCTGCGTTCACGGAGGGTGGTTGATACAGGTGGTATTGTACCATAAAGCTCGGCGTTTGTCATGTGTTGTCTCCAGCTGATGTTTAGGGCTGCCCTTAGTAGTCTTGTGTAGCAACCATCAATTCGTTGTTCAAGTGATTTAGTCAGTGTCCAGGTCTCACCCCCATATAAAAATACACTTTCCACTGATGATCGAAAGAACTTAGTCTTCAGGTGCCTGGAGAGATCTGATTTCCAGATGGTATCCATTTTTGATAGAGCTACCCAAGCCTTTGCTTTCCTAACTTCTATGTCCTTTTTGCTACTCTCTATCCATGATCCAAGGTACTGGAAGTCGTCAACCTTCCTTAGTTGATTATTGTCAATGGTTCATAAGTTTCCATCAACATTAAAGTTCATGAATTCGGTCTTGGTAGCATTTATATGCAATCCAACCTCCTTAGCAGCCCTCTCCACTTTATTTAGTCGAAGCTGTGCATCTGCTAGGGTGTTAGAGAGCAGGGCGATGTCATCCGCAAAGTCGGTGTCTGTGACTGTAGTTGCTGGATATCTACTACTTCTGCGTTCTTGAAGTCTGAATCCCAGGTCTTCACCCTTTGTAGCTGTCCTCATTGCGTAATCCAGCACAATTACAAATAGTAATGGTGCTAATGGTGCTGTACGCCAGCCAGGATTGAGAAAAACTCAGTTTCACCATCTGGGGAGAGTACCTGCGCTTCTGTGTCACAATATAACAATCCAATGCCAGCAACAATTACCTCTGGTATTCCATAAGCTCTTAGGATTTCAAGCATTTTGCCTCTATGGATGGAGTCGAATGCCTTCTTGAAGTCCACAAACGTCATGACTGCAATTCATTCATTCACTCATTCATTCATTAATTCCTTCAATCAGTCTCCGTAGTGCAAGTATCTGAGCTATTGTTGATCTACTTGGTCGAAATCCGTTTTGGCTCTTACGCAGTAGTGTCTCTATGTGAGGCCTAATCCTATATAGAATCATTTTATTGTATATTTTGGCAGCTACCACAAGCAGACAGATCCCACGATAGTTTGTTGGTATACCGAGATCTCCTTTCTTGGGGAGAGGCTTTAGTTGACCTTTAGTCCAAATTGGTGGTGGCTTTTCCCCTTTTAACATCCGGTTACAAACATTCAATAATGGTCTGTTTAGCACTCCTGATTTCCATACCTCCGCTGGGAATTCATCTAATCCACTCGCTTTATTATTGGACATGCTTTTAATGCTTCTTTGGAGTTCGGCAGGTGTGAAGTCCCCTGTTTCTATAGGTAGTGTCTTGTCATATATTTTCCTTGTAGGGCTGACCTCGATGTTTGGTGGCTGCCCAAGCAAGTTGCTGAAGTGATTTTTCCACTTCCCAACACGTTCTTCAGGACTATCGGCTTTGAGGCGCCCCTTTGCACAACCTTTCCGACCAGATACCTCATTTACAGTTTGCCAGGTAAGTCTTGATTGTTGCTGTATGTGAGCAGTTGTAATTGCTTCAATTTTATATTGTTTGTACTTTTCCTGGCTGATGTTGTAGGCCAATTTAAGATCGTCCTTAGCTTTCTCAACCTTGTTAATGTTTTCTGTTGTTGGTTGTTCGGTTTTAACTTTGTAGGCTATCTTAAGATCTTCTCTCTTACAAGTAACCTCAGAGTTTTGCCATGGCACATACTGTTTTCGTTTGGGTTTCTGGGGGATATGCCTCTTAGCTGATTCCTTGTGGGCTGTTATTATATTCTGGTATATTGAATCAGTGGACTGGTCTTCATCCATTGACTGAAGTGCTTCAAAGCGGTTTTGAACTTCTACTGTGTAAGCATCCTTTACTGCATTGTCAGTTCTGAGTTTCTCCGAGTCATAGTTGATTTTCTTGCTTGTCGTAGGTTTGCTGACTCTCAAACTGAGTCTGATCTCTGCAGTCACAATTATGTGGTCCGAACCAATTAGGTTGAACGAGCTGTATGCCTCGCAGTTGATCATGCTGTTTCTCCACTTTTTGTTTATAAGGATGTAATCCAGTTGTGCTTTGGTTCCATTAGGGTACTGAAAGGTCCATAGCTTCCCCTTACTCTTTTCGAATGTGTTGTTTGTTGGTATCAATTCACATTCTTCCATTAGGTCTAAAAGTAAGTACCCATTTCTGTTAGAACTGGTGTTATAGGTGTAACCCTTGATGTCTTCTGGGCCAATTTGCGCATTCAGGTCACCAGCAATGACTTTAACATTGTGTTTCGGAATGTCCTTTATAAGTCCAGTCAGATCTTCATGAAACTTGACTGCTTGTTCTGGCTCTGAGGCATTGGTTGGACTGTAGCAACATATAACTGTTGTCTCATCAAATATTTCCATCAAATGTTGCGATCATAACCCTGGAATTTATAGATTCATGTCGATTTATGTTGTTTAGGGTCTTAAGTGCAAATGGGCTTAGCAGAATTCCTACTCCTCCAATTGATACATTGGCCGAGTTTCTTACTGCTGAGCTTGTTACTAACGTCCATCCATTTCCAATGTCATTGTACTTCATGGCAGTGTCTTCATGACAAATCCGATGTTCTTGGATGCAGATGATGTCGATGTTATATTCCATTGCCAGAGCAACCATGTCACCCTGTTTGCTATGTGCTTTCAGATTTATTGAATTAAAGTAATTAACTAAAAAACATAGAAAATCGTTTTAGACCGTATTTCGGCTGTAAAAATGATAAGAAATGATACTGAACAGTTCAGCCTCCATAAATTATGAAGGCTGCACGCTTGCAAGGCCTTTAATAGAGTACGCTATTCCAAACGCTTTCTATACAAACTACAATGTTTTACAATAAAACAATATATCACTTCAAACATACTTGGTTACTAACTAACTAATATCCAGCTTACATTATATACATAGAACTAATAAATTGACCCGACATATAAAGTATTACTTTTTTCACTATTTATCAGTATCACTTATTTCCCGAGTTTATTTTTAAGTTTTTTCCGTACGTTCTATGGAGTATTTACTATAATGCATCCATAGATAGTTACTGCGATTCCAATTATTGTACTCTTCAACTCCTGATGCTGCCTTACTCAATGTTAAATACTTTAGTGTTCTCGAATATTTATTATTTAACTAAAGAGCCGCTTTAACAACATAAACTAATATTGGATATTGAGTTCCGTTTTGGAGAACGCTGTGCAGACACTAAAGTTGCAATAACTTTTGAGTGCGGGATTGGATTTTGGTCAAATTACTTGCAAACCTTTTCTACGTCGATGCTCTTTCAACACAAGTAATAAAATTTAAGAAATTCCGCCAAAAATATTATATTTTCCATTTTTACGCTGGAAAAAAAAAGTAAAATCAATGCAATCCTATGGGTCACTTTTTTACTTAGGGTTAAAAAGTGAAACTTTTTCTCTGGGTATATTCGAGCGAAAAAGTAACAATTTAATAATAATAATATTTATTATTTTGTACAGTTAACAAAACAATATTATAGCATTCATTTTATTATAATAATACTCATCCTAACCCGTTTGCGTTTTATCACAATTATAGTGCGGTGATGGGTATGTTCAACTCGTTGAGGTAAAATTAATAAATGAAATGAGAAAAAAAAGTTAATTCCAAATTCCCAAATACCAAATACCAAAGGGATATATAACAGTGATTATATCATCATACCAGATCCCAAAAACCATCTAAAAGAAATTTGGGATTTGAGTCCAGTTCCCGTGGAGAGATTATTTTCTGTGTGAATCCATCCCCCAAGCCCCTCCCGCCTCTTTATCTGGATAAATAATCCGCCCGCGTGTAGAAATTGAACTCGCTTCTACACGTAATTCCATCTCCCTTAAATGGAGAACTTGTTCCCACAACATACTATTGTCTGCTAGGGAAAGAGCTCACAATTATTTATACAGTAATATAAATTATATATCATTACCGCAAATTTTCGCTTAATTTACCTGTATGCACGCCATGGGAATGCTCCTGTTACAACTAGAGACTTGGTGACATGGTTGAACTGGTGAACGCCAAGGTCTGGGATGCTGCATCTTGTGAATGTTTCCCCATCAACTTTTTCTAGGGGACTGTTACAAGATATAACAGCGTGTCCTACAACAAATATTATGATAGATTGGATTTGCAAATCTCCTCGTATGTAGTTAGTGTGGTTCCTACTGTTGGGCAACACGATAGTTTAAAAATTAAATCCAGAGTTTCATTAATTCCAAAGATTACCGATACAAATGATAATATACTGTATATTGAATTTGTAATATAAAACTTTAACCCATTGCGTACCAAAGGTAAATCCATACGGTTTTTTTTATTGTGTACAAGTCTTCAATGTGGTGGAAAAATGCATAGAAAACGATATACCATCGAAAAGAGAATCATCAAAAGTACATAAAATATTTGAAAAAAAAGTTTTTTGCGCGCCCTAGCAAAATTAATTGATTGATTCCAAATAACCCATATAAAATGTTCGACGAAATTAATTTTCCATTACTATGGAGAAGTTTTCGTAGTGCATTTCTATACCTCACTTCCAACTGGTCGCGCTGTAGAGAGTTTAGAGCTCCTATGTAAAACGAACTATAGCGAAAAATTGGCAATATGAGTAAGTTTTCCAAAGTGTTGGTTAGTGTTTCGATGGGGATACGCTTGATTGTCCACCCAGAGAGATGAAGCACTCCGCTAATGAATCAACAAGTCTAAGGCAACCCTGATATATGAACCGGTTATCTCGAGGGATTTTGTATCCGATGAAAGTGAGGTGTGTCGTTGTTTGGGGATCAGGTGATATCTTATGTGCAAAAAAGAGGGGGTGGTTAGTTTTAAAAATAAAAGTTAAATAGAGAAGGTCCCAAGAGAGAACCTTGTTTTGACTCTAAACTTTGCTGAGAAGCCCTCTGTGTCAGTTACTGTTCCAGATCTCATAAATATCATACTAATGGAGTAATATTGGATGAGTACACGACATATGTGTGGATTTATTACACGACGACATAGTCCGTTGAACAGTATCCCCCGCTGAACCTTATCGATTGCCTTTGAAATGTCCATTTGGCAAATAAATATATCTGAGCCTTGCTCAAAAATTGTATTAGTTCCAGAACAGCAGCAAGGACAGTATCAGTACCGATTCCTTGTTGATATGCAACTTGAGAAAATTAGGTGATACAGTATGAAAATAGTTCTGCAGAATCACTGCCTCAAACACTTTGTCAAATATGTTGATTGAACATACTGGCCGGTATGATCCTGGTACATAGGGGTCCTTATTTTTACCTTTGAATATTGGAGAAAGGGCAGTATAGCGAAATGTTTCTGGCGTTTCACCAAGAAATATGGAGCTCTGTAAGAAGAGAAACATGCATATAACTGGTATTCCGACAAGCAACAAATGCTCCACAGTCAAATTATTTGTGTCTGGTGACTTTCCTCTAGCTAGTGAGCAGATAGCTGTCTGAATCCAACATTCATTGATGATTGGAACTTGTGGTTTGTTACACATCAAGTTAACTTCCTTATCCAATTCCGCAGACTTATCGTCAGTCACATCAGACGTGAAATTTTCTTCGAAAAATGATCGGAGTTTACTGTTTACAGCAGCAGGTACATTACAGCTACGTTGTCTTCCAGCATAAAATTTCCAAAATTGCCCCGGCTTATTATGTAGTGCTGCCAATGCTTCCTTAAATTGGGCTTTTGTCTGTCCTGAAGATATCCTCCACAGACTATATAAGGTCTTTTAATTATCTTTTTTATCTGATTAAACCTTTTGAGTTTCTTTATCTTTCTTTTTAACTGGAAATTTGTCTCCTGGTCCTTATGAAATACATGATTTAGTGGTAGGCGAAGCCGTGTTTCTACAGTGCAATGGTCAGAGTAGTTATCCCTCTCATTATGTTTCCACACGATTCCCCTTATTATAAGATTTACTCCATCAGTATTAGTTAGTACGTGATCTATATAAGATTTGCTACCATTATCATTGAAGCCTATGAAATTATCTTTCATATAAAGCAAAAATTGCTTGGGCTACCCCCCCCCCCCCCCCCCCCCCCCTTAAGGTTTGGTACCGGTACCCAAAGGGTTAAAGTAGCAAATAAAATCAACAAGTATATAAATACTTTTGATGTAGATGTGGCGGCTTTTTATAATATTCTTGTAATAAAATTCTGTAATACAATATTATTTAGATGGACTTGCATTAGATAAACATTCAACCTGAATGGAAGTAATATTAATAAAAGTTTTTAATGTAATGTAATAGGCCCCTATAGGCCTATACAGTCTGAATGACCAATTTTGGGAGACATGGATGGGAAGAAGCTGGATAATGAGATGTTATTATTTGCGTTAGTCTACCCTGCCCTCCTAGGCGGACACGGTACGCAGCAAACTTCGCCAGCGAGAAAGCTTCGCCCCGTCCAATACTCGCCTGGAGCAATCTTCTCCCTCAAAATCAGCAACTATCGCCCAGCGGAATCCTTCACCCACAGGCAATCTTAGCCCGCGAGCAACCTTCGCCAATAAATTATTATTGTTTTGGTTACAAAAAGCTCTCTATAACCTGCTCCTTTCCATCAAATGGTATCTAAAATTAGGTGTTCATTGTCGAAGGTTGCTCGCGGGCGAAGATTGCTTTTGGGCGAAGGTTCCCCCGGGCGAAGATTGCACCCAACCAACCCAGGACACTGGTGTACCTTTATAGAACGGCTGACTGAACAATATGATGCCATGCATTGGAATAACCCTGAGTGAGCTCATTATCCCAGACGTAGACAGCTGATCGGATGAATAGCTCTCAGGTTCTAGAATGTCGGTTTTCCCGTCAAACTCGTGTTCGTAAAGAATCCATCTAGAAATGGAGGAAAATATATATACGGAGGGTTTATTTTGGTCCGATGTTAAAATTATTAACCTAAAAGTTATTGTTTTACAGTACCGGTGTCCCAGGCAAATCTCCCCCCCCCCCCCCCTCCTATAGACTTGCAGTAAAATAATACTGTAGTATAGCATAGCGTACCGTACATAGCGTACGCATAGCTAACCGTACAGCCACACATTCTACTGTAGCTCTACCGTAGCTATTCTACAGTTTTTCTTGGATTAATTGGTTTATTTTTTTTATTAGGGTTAGTTGGTCAAACCCTAATTTAACTGTAATGCAACACTAACCCTAATAAAATTTGTGGAATTTTGGTCCCTTGCCAAAGTGACAGGGACAGGAAACGTAGGGTTTAGGGGTGAGTCATGGGAGAGGTAACGTGGGGGTTGGGTGTAAGTGGGGGGTGGGTGTAAGTAATGGGAGAGGTAACGTGGGGGTTGGGTGTAAGTCATGGAGAGGTAACGTGGGGTTGGGTGTAAGTCATGGGAGAGGTAACGTGGGGGTTGGGTGTAAGTAATGGGAGAGGTAACGTTGGGGTTGGGGGTAAGTAATGGGAGAGGTAATGTGGGGGTTGGGGGTAAGTCATGGGAGAGGTAACGTGGGGGTTGGGTGTAAGTAATGGGAGAGGTAACGTGGGGGTTGGGGCTAAGTAATCGGAGAGGTAACGTGGGGGTGGGTGTAAGTAATGGGAGAGGTAACGTGGGGGTTGGGTGTAAGTAATGGGAGAGGTAACGTGGGGGTTGGGTGTAAGTAATGGGAGAGGTAACGTGGGGGTTGGGGGTAAGTAATGGGAGAGGTAACGTGGGGGTTGGGTGTAAGTCATGGGAGAGGTAACGTGGGGGTTGGGTGTAAGTCATGGGAGAGGTAACGTGGGGTTGGGTGTAAGTCATGGGAGAGGTAACGTGGGGGTTGGGTGTAAGTAATGGGAGAGGTAACGTGGGGGTTGGGTGTAAGTAATGGGAGAGGTAACGTGGGGGTTGGGTGTAAGTCATGGAGAGGTAACGTGGGGTTGGGTGTAAGTCATGGGAGAGGTAACGTGGGGGTTGGGTGTAAGTAATGGGAGAGGTAACGTGGGGGTTGGGTGTAAGTAATGGGAGAGGTAATGTGGGGGTTGGGGGTAAGTAATGGGAGAGGTAACGTTGGGGGTGGGTGTAAGTAATGGGAGAGGTAACGTGGGGGTTGGGTGTAAGTCATGGGAGAGGTAACGTGGGGGTTGGGTGTAAGTAATGGGAGAGGTAACGTGGGGGTTGGGTGTAAGTAATGGGAGAGGTAACGTGGGGGTTGGGGGTAAGTAATGGGAGAGGTAACGTGGGGGTTGGGTGTAAGTCATGGGAGAGGTAACGTGGGGGTTGGGTGTAAGTCATGGGAGAGGTAACGTGGGGTTGGGTGTAAGTCATGGGAGAGGTAACGTGGGGGTTGGGTGTAAGTAATGGGAGAGGTAACGTGGGGGTGGGTGTAAGTAATGGGAGAGGTAACGTGGGGGTTGGGTGTAAGTCATGGGAGAGGTAACGTGGGGGTTGGGTGTAAGTAATGGGAGAGGTAACGTTGGGGTTGGGGGTAAGTAATGGGAGAGGTAATGTGGGGGTTGGGGGTAAGTCATGGGAGAGGTAACGTGGGGGTTGGGTGTAAGTAATGGGAGAGGTAACGTGGGGGTTGGGGCTAAGTAATCGGAGAGGTAACGTGGGGGTGGGTGTAAGTAATGGGAGAGGTAACGTGGGGGTTGGGTGTAAGTAATGGGAGAGGTAACGTGGGGGTTGGGTGTAAGTAATGGGAGAGGTAACGTGGGGGTTGGGGGTAAGTAATGGGAGAGGTAACGTGGGGGTTGGGTGTAAGTCATGGGAGAGGTAACGTGGGGGTTGGGTGTAAGTCATGGGAGAGGTAACGTGGGGTTGGGTGTAAGTCATGGGAGAGGTAACGTGGGGGTTGGGTGTAAGTAATGGGAGAGGTAACGTGGGGGTTGGGTGTAAGTAATGGGAGAGGTAACGTGGGGGTTGGGTGTAAGTCATGGAGAGGTAACGTGGGGTTGGGTGTAAGTCATGGGAGAGGTAACGTGGGGGTTGGGTGTAAGTAATGGGAGAGGTAACGTGGGGGTTGGGTGTAAGTAATGGGAGAGGTAATGTGGGGGTTGGGGGTAAGTAATGGGAGAGGTAACGTTGGGGGTGGGTGTAAGTAATGGGAGAGGTAACGTGGGGGTTGGGTGTAAGTCATGGGAGAGGTAACGTGGGGGTTGGGTGTAAGTAATGGGAGAGGTAACGTGGGGGTTGGGTGTAAGTAATGGGAGAGGTAACGTGGGGGTTGGGGGTAAGTAATGGGAGAGGTAACGTGGGGGTTGGGTGTAAGTCATGGGAGAGGTAACGTGGGGGTTGGGTGTAAGTCATGGGAGAGGTAACGTGGGGTTGGGTGTAAGTCATGGGAGAGGTAACGTGGGGGTTGGGTGTAAGTAATGGGAGAGGTAACGTGGGGGTGGGTGTAAGTAATGGGAGAGGTAACGTGGGGGTTGGGGGTAAGTAATGGGAGAGGTAACGTGGGGTTGGGTGTAAGTAATGGGAGAGGTAACGTGGGTGTTGGGTGTAAGTAATGGGAGAGGTAACGTGGGGGTTGGGGGTAAGTCATGGGGGAGGTAACGTGGGGGTGGGTGTAAGTAATGGGAGAGGTAACGTGGGGGTTGGGGGTAAGTAATGGGAGAGGTAACGTGGGGTTGGGTGTAAGTAATGGGAGAGGTAACGTGGGTGTTGGGTGTAAGTAATGGGAGAGGTAACGTGGGGGTTGGGGGTAAGTCATGGGGGAGGTAACGTGGGGGTTGGATGTAAGTCATGGGAGAGGTAACGTGGGGGTTGGGTGTAAGTAATAGGAGAGGTAACGTGGGGGTGGGTGTAAGTAATGGGAGAGGTAACGTGGGGGTTGGGGGTAAGTAATGGGAGAGGTACTACTAGGATCGGCATGCTGCATTGCAGCTACATTTTTAAGAATGCTGTGCCGGCTTGTCAACAAAATTGCACCGCCACAACTCCCTATCACCCATGACATTTGCTAGATCATCCGCATCTTTAAGGCCGGTGTCTTTTAAGATGCGTCTCAAGAAAGTCATGGGCTGTCCACCATGCTTATTCACTACATGAGGCTGCCAAAGTACAAGATTATGCACTGGCTGGTCCTCACGGTGAAAGCAATGTTCTGCAAAACGGAGGCGATTTTGTTCTAGTGTCAAGCTTGGGGGAACCAATGAGACATCTCCAATGTTATATAGTGTCTGGTTGGAGATGTGTGCATTGTACTTGACACAATGAACCTGGCGTAGCATTCTTGTGAATGTGCCATCCAGATATTTGGTGTCCTCAGCAGTTAGAGCCCAGCATGGACTCCCGTAGAGGAGTACTGGAACTACTGCTGCTCTAAATAATCGGACCTTAAGTTTCCGATTAATTCTCGGTGACTTCCAAATCCTGGAAAGCCTATTCAAGGCTGCCCATGCCTTTCCCTTACGTATTCGAAGGTCCTCACCTGACTTCCGGATCCATGATCCCAGGTAACAAAAGTCGTCCACATGCACAAGCATACCCTCCTTTGAGCTTATGCTCATCCGATCAGAGACTTGCTGAGGACTTTCAAAGTTAACTGTCAGAATTTTGGTCTTTCTGGAGTTAATAAAGAGACCAACACTAGAAGCAGCATGTTCTAATGAGCTGAGGAGCCGTTGGGCTCCCTCTAGTGATTCTGAGAGTACTCCTAAGTCATCAGCAAAGTCTAGATCAGTTAGGTACTTGGCAGGATTTCCTCGACTTCTGGAGCCAGTAGGTGGAGTTATCATCACTCCATCATCATTATGATGATCTAAGGACATGCGTAGAACATAGTCAACCACAATAATGAACAAGAATGGTGCAAGTGTGTCTCCTTGGAGGACGCCCCATAACACTTCAAATGGTTCTGTGTCACCATCAACAGTAGACAGACACAAATGTTGTCGAACCATCGTATACTGATCTGATTGCTGCAATAATTTCATCAGGAATCCCATATAATGAAAGTATGGTGAACATACGTGAGCGAGAGACTGAATCAAAGGCCTTGAAGAAGTCAACAAAGATAACAGCCAGATGCCTGTCTTTCTTTTTTGATAACTCTTCAATTATCCTTCTAAGTGCCAAAATGGGCTCCATGGTCCCACGACCTTTACGGAACCCATTCTGATTTCCACGGAACAGTCTCTCAATGGGATCCCTGATGCGATTTAATAGAATCCTATTGTATAGCTTTGCAGCAATCGAGATCAATGAGATTCCCCGAAAAGAACCATAGAGTGTTAGGTTGCCCTTCTTGGGAACTGGCACCAACTTATTTGTTTTCATTTCTTGTGGGACTCTTGTTGTTCGGTACATGTCTACTATGATGGGATAGATGAGCTTTAAACACTCAGGTATTTTAAAGACCTCAGGGGGAACACCATCTACTCCACTGGCACGATTGGATACCCCATTAAGTCCTAAGGTCTACATTTGTAGACCCATGCAATATGGTGCTCTCAATTAAAAGCTGTACCAATTTATTTAGTATTTTCACTATAAATCAGACTTAGAGGCATGGGAGTACTATTTAAAGTAAATTTTAGCCCTCATGTTCGCAATACTAACATCTGACAAAAGCTCAATTTTAGTGAATTTATGCAAAAAGAGTAGGAGTCAATTCAACTCTAATTTTAGGACAAAATTTGCCTCATGTGACTTGGAGATGCAAATATTATCATCCCTGATAATTTCTGAACATATAAATGAATTATGAAGCTCCCAACAACATGTAATTAGAATTCGTGATGTCCTGAATGAGCAAGTCTACAAATGTAGACCTTAGGACTTAAGGGGTACAAATATCACTGAAATTAGTGTAGTACAGTATATACTGTAATTTCAGAAGACATTTCATACAGGAATATGGATACAGGATACAGGGGCTCATAATTTCACCTGACATAGAGTAGGTACTGTACAGTCGGGCACTTTGTCAATATTGACATTGTTGTCAATATTGACATGTTCCATGTCAAAATTGACATGATGTCAATATTGACATGTTTTGATCATAAATTTTTTAAATATTGTGATTTGAAAAGTAGAAATGTTTTTTTGTAAAGAGAATATCTATTTTAATTAAAATATTGTTGAATCCAACCATTGTATATTGTTGTTTGTAATAATTTTAATGATATGTTTTATTGCATGTCAATATTGACATCTAATGTCAATATTGACATGAACACTGGGTTCTTATGTTCATTTCAACCCCACCAAATCTATTTAGAGGCCTTCAAGCAGTCAAGTAGCATCACAAATACTGAAACGAGCTGTCAAAACGCTTTAGTTAGAGACATTCTTGCTGCATTTTTAATACTGAAAAGAACTTTTGAAACTATTCAGGCCTTCGCGCAGCATGTTAAATACTAGAAAAGAGCCACTAAAACTGTTCAGAGTCCTTTGTGCAGCATGATAAATGCTTAAAAGTGCTGTTGAAATTGTTCAGAGGGTATCATGTATCATGAGAAAAACTGAAAAGAACCGATAAAACTGCCCAGGGGCCTTCGCACAGTTTGAAAAATACATAAAAGATCTCTCAAAGCTGCTCAGAGACCTTTGTGCAGCATGATAAACGCTGAAAAAAGATTTTGAAATGAAACTATTCAGAGCTTTGTGCAGCATGATAAATGCTGAAAAGAGCTGTTGAAACTGTTCAGAGGTCTTCGAGCAGCTTGAGAAAGACTAAAAAATAAGTTTTGAAACTTTCAGGCCTTCGCACAGAAGGTGAAATACTGAAAAGAGTTGATAAAACTGTTCACCGAGTTCTTCATGCAGCATGATAAATGCTGAAAATAAACAGTTGAAATTGTTCAGATGGCTTTGTGCAACATGAGAAAAGCTGAAAATTGCTGTTGAAAGTTATAACACTGTTCAAAGTCCTTCATGCAGCATAAATGCTAAAAAATAACATATGAAATTGTTCAGAGGGCTTTGTGCAATATGAGAATGCTGAAAATAGCTATTGAAACTGTTCAGATGCCTTCGTGCAGCATGATAAATGCTGAAAAGGGCTGTTGAAACTGCTAAAAGGCCTTCTTGCAGCATGATGCATGTGTCTGCACCACTGTCTGCACCAGTGTCTGCACCACTGTCTGCACCAGTGTCTGCACCACTGTCTGCACCAGGTGTCTGCACCACTGTCTGCACCAGGTGTCTGTACCACTGTCTGCACCAGTGTCCGCACCACTGTCTGCACCAGTGTCTCCACCACTGTCTGCACCACTGTCTCCACCACTGTCTGCACCAATGTCTGCACCCGTGTCTGCACCACTGTCTGCACATATTTATGCACAAAATAAGTGTATTTTTGTACCCTTGAAGTCCTAACGTCTACATTTGTAGACCCTATGTAAAATCTATCTTCCCATATATGTACGTTAACCAAAGTTTGGAATTTTCTTAATAGGTCCACTTTATGCTCACAATAAAAATTTCAAGAAATTTCATTGAAGCATTCATGGTCCGGGACTTGCTGGGTTAATGCTCTTTGCAGCAGCCTTCACTTCTGCAAAGGAGATATCGCCAATGGGAATATCTGGGAGTACAGACTCAGACACTTTTACTTCTATAAAGTTATCAGACAATATCCTGTCATTATTGAGGAGCTTTTCAAAGTGGGCTTTCCAACTATTGAGGCGATTGGCTGGTGATTCAGCCTTAACCTTGGTGGTTGGTTGGCTTTTCCGTCCAGTAAGCAGATTGATCGATTTCCATGCCTGGGAAGATTGCCTGCTGTCGTCAGCATCATTGATGGCATCAACCTGTTAGTTTATTAGCTCCTGTAGATTAGCAGAGTACTGCCTGTTCAGAGACCTAGATGCAGCCTTAACTGCATTCTTGGCCGCTGTGGTCTGTTTGAGTCGGGACTCTTTCTGCGCCTTATGAAGGTCATTTCGGCACTTTTGAATTTTGTTGTCAGTCCAGGGGGCCCTTTTCCTGTTTCGAGGGTATACAGGATCTGTTTCTGCAGCTGCTAACTTAACTGCTTCTGTAAAGGCAGTATAGCCCTCACAGTGATCTGCCGCCTCAGAGGCAAGAGCCTCATACCTGTTGCTCAGCTGTAGTGTGAAGCTGGATCTCACACTTGGCTGTTGCAACATAGAGGACCAGTCATGTCGCGGCAAGGCAGATTTCGTTGTTCTGCTAGCACGCAGACTAAGTCTTACCTTGGCCACATTAAGGCGGTGATCACTGGAGAAGGGTCGAAGTGTAAATGCATTACAGTCTTGTATAGAGCTCCTGTATTTCCTACGAAACAGAATATGGTCTATCTGGGACTTGTGACCACTGGGTCCACTATGAGTCCATAGCTTTCCAGTTCGCTTCTTGAAAGGGGTTCCAGCCGAAAACAATCCATTTCCAGAGATAAAATCCTGAAGATGGACAGAATTTCGGTTAACACTATTGCTATAGACCCAGGGCGATGTAGGTGATTGATGCAGACTTTCATTAAAGTCTCCCAGGAATGTTAAGAATGCATGCTGATCCACTCCATCAGTAGCTGCTTGTAGATTGTGGTAGAAATTTTCCACCTCCTCTACAGGGGCAACACTAGTTGGAGAGTAGCACACAATCAGAACCACCTTAGGAAACTTCTTAGCCAGTCTTCCAGAACATGAGAAGTGGCAACGGATGATGCGGTTAGAGATTTGGTCTATTTTGTCCAATACTGCATGTGCAGTTGGATTCATCAATAGACCAATTCCACCATTGCCACTATCACCTGCTGACGCGAGGGCGAGTCGCCAACCACCCCCCATGTCCTTAATCAGAACCTCATCAGACTGTCCAGTCTGCATTCGGTGCTCTTGAACACCCACTGTGCTAAGAGAAAGCTTATCTACCAAGGCAGTCAGCTTACCTTGTCGCATTGGTGACCCGAGTGTTAGGGTGTTTACTGAGGCTAGTGCTTTGTTTAGTGTAGTGTTTATGGCTTTGTTGGTCGGGGTGGAACATGAGAGTAGCCTCCAACTCCAGAATCCCTCTCCCCATCACAATCTGGCCTTCCTGGTGACCCAGGGTTTGGGCCAGAAAGGTCATCAGGAAAGGGACTCAAAGAATTGTTGGCTGCTCTCTCTCCAGTAGGGGGTGAGACAGGCAGCCGGTCAGGAGTTAACTGACGCCTGTGAGGCCGATTGTGTCCGGTAATTCCACTGGCCTCTAGTGGCCGGACCTCCGCATTGCTAATGTAATCCATAGTGGGGGTTGGGGGGTGCTTTTTTGCTGAGTCAGCTCTCGGGGCAAATACCACACCCTGGTTTGCCATTCCACAGGGTGGGTGTCGCAATGGAGTCAGATATGAGGCCCATCACCCATATCTACTCTGGCGCACATGACCCACGTGGGTAACGTGGGGGTTGGGGGTAAGTAATGGGAGAGGTAACGTGGGGGTTGGGGGTAAGTAATGGGAGAGGTAACGTGGGGGTTGGGTGTGAGTCATGGGAGAGGTAACGTGGGGGTTGGGGGTTAGTAATGGGAGAGGTAACATGGGGGTTGGGTGTAAGTAATGGGAGAGGTAACGTGGAGGTGGGTGTAAGTAATGGGAGAGGTAACGTGGGGGTTGGGGGTAAGTAATGGGAGAGGTAATGTGGGGGTTGGGGGTAAGTAATGGGAGAGGTAACGTGGGGGTGGGTGTAAGTAATGGGAGAGGTAACGTGGGGGTTGGGGGTAAGTAATGGGAGAGGTAACGTGGGGGTTGGGGGTAAGTAATGGGAGAGGTAACGTGGGGTTGGGTGTAAGTAATGGGGGAGGTAACGTGGGGGTTGGGGGTAAGTAATGGGAGAGGTGATGTGGGGGTTGCGTGGGGGTTAATCCCTAAACGTGGGATAATAAAGTCGTCTTGAGTAGACTAATTGGAGACTCAAAACGAATTGACTCTTATACTATACAGGTCTGTCTGGTTGACTAATCCTTAATATCGCCTTATAACTAATCAGTATAATATCTAAATAATAATTTATTACTTTGTTGTATACCTACGTGCCACACTTGACGTCGACCGAAACAACTGCTTCGTTACTTGTTTGAACTGCAAATTGGGCCGCGTCAGTTTCCGAAGTGATTTCCACTCCAACTCCACCGAGGTTGTCCTCGGGATAGAGTTCTATGAGAGGCTCACAAAGGTCTACAGCTGCAACGCATCTCGTACCGATTACCATGGCAATAAGTAGCGGTGCGAATATTGCCATTTGGAACAGCAAATATTACCTCAATAGAATGAATGAGTTTGATGTTATTCGAAATGCAAATAATATCTTGAAAAATAAATACTAAAAATCTTATATATTTATTTATTTTGTGTTAAATTCAATCCAGAACTGTAATAAACCAATACCGTAAGCATGTGCTTTTCACTTGGTGTATACAGTATATGCATAAAGTAAGTCCAAGTATACAATATAAATTATTTTTTTCTCAATACCCAGCTCACTCATTTCTTGAAATGCTTGCTATTGCCTAGCCTAGCTGGGAACTAGTCCAAGCACCTCACTACTACTCAAAAGCAGCATTGTAATGAGCCAGACTAATAAGCTAATTTTGTTTACCTTACAAAATGATTGGCTGAGTATTTAATCATGATTCATTAGGAGCCCGCTCAACAGGCGGGATACTTACTGTAAAAATCTCAGGATATATAACATTGACTGACTGACTGACTGATAATTATCAAGGTTCAGGCACTTCCTGTCCGGCGATTTTGTTGAAATTTTAAAAGTAAATTGCTTTGGTGGTTCATAATGGCGTTACAAAATATCTGATCGATTCTATGTGTGGCATTCGATATATTTCGTTTTTTGAAATTATTTGGTCGCGAAATTAAAAGCAATGGTAAAGTATCAACTCCTCCCTGAGCTGCTACTACTACTACTACTACATAGGATTGGCATGCTGCATTGCAGCTGCATTTTTAAGAATGCTGTGCCGGCTTATCGACAAAAATTGCACCGCCACAACCCCCTGCTGCAGCAGCTAGCTGTGTAGGAATGGTTGAGTGCAGGGCTGCCTGAGATAGAATTCCATCAATGCAGAATTTCTTGACTACACCCCTCCTGCTGCTGGCTGCTGGCTGAGTCTACACATCCTTTATCAGCTCTCAGGGATAGACAGAAAAGAGTTGAGTTGTCAATAAACAAAATAAAATATACCACTGCAGTAGGATTATATTATTATTCCACGAATCATTGGGCTGATTATTTTGTATAGGATATATGTAGAATGTTCTTAAAAATAATATTCTTATTTTTTTTTATTAAATAGGATTAGCATCATTTTTTTAGCTGAAGCATTAATAGTGTAAATTAATTATATTTTAATACCATTACTACATTGGCATACTGTCAGATAAGTTTTAACATTTCTTACAAATAGTGGTGCGAGCATAAAACTCAAATCACGCAAATTTAAAAGAACCGGGTGTGTTGTCATAGCAAAGTTTCATTTTTTATTATGTGGGACGAGCCACAAAGTCAGCTAGCCCCACGCCTTATAGTTTAGACAATTGTTTAGTTTACTTACTGCTGACCGACAAGGTTTATTCGTAATAGTCTTGTAAATAGGATTCTTCCCCCGGGCTCCTTCCAGCCAGCTTGCTGGCTTTCTAGTTTTAATAATTATCTATCTCATTTCGTTGAGGTGCTGACTTGATAAATTAATATCTCAGTATCTATACTATCGACACGACATACAGTAAGTTTTAAAATTTCTTACAAATTGGGTCGCCTCCACACCTAAAATATTTAATATATTACTTTGCGTGCCCTTGTGCAGTGTATAGTACCTAGTTTGAATAAAGGCCGGTGAACGAAATATACCATAATTTAGAGTTAATTTATCCCATTTTGTTTTTGTTCGTTTCCGCGAGGTCAGCCCCACCACTTATATTAAATATATAACTTTATGATTTCAACATGTTACATATTCCAACGTGTATTATGTATTATTACAAATTGCTATCGATATAGATAGAATAAAGTTTAGGTTTAACCCTATTAGTACCGGGCTATAAAATGTTGTACAAATACCGGGAGGGGGTCATATTGACCCCCCCCCCCCCCCCCCCCCCCCTCTAAAATCTACAAATATTTACGAAAACGTCTGATTTTTTGTTTGTACGTAGGTATCACTTGTCTGGATCCGACCGAAAAAGAAATTTTCGAAAAAATGTACTGGGGTGGTTATATTGCAGCACCAAAATTACAAGTGCACAATTTTCACAAAATTTGAAAGTTACATTTTCGGCTATTTATTTTTCAATACAGGTTTTCTGGGGTGCAAAATACATTGGAAAATATTTAAAAATGATATGATTACTATAAATGGCTGTTTAGTCCTCTCTGCGTAGGAAAAAAATGAAAAAAACAAGTAACCAGCACTTTTCAGTTAGAACACAAAATTTTTAATTCACTTATACGATGCTATAAATTCACATTTTCAGGTTTTCGAGGGCGCTGATTCTAATGGAATACATTTCTAATATGCCAGATCATTGCTACTTGTATTTTTCGGCGTAATTTTCAAATTTTGGTGCTAGCACCAAATTTCGTACTCATCACCAAAAAGTACAAGTTTGCGATGTCCAGTGCTGTTTTTATTGATTCCATCGGATTCAGGACCCTCATAAACCCGTATAACGCAAGAAACAAGGTGATACTATCTACTTATCAATTTGCATATTTTCCAAAATTTGGTGCTGGCACAACAATTTTCACCCACCGGCGAAAAATACAAGTTTGAGAACTCTTATGAAATTTTTACTGATTCCATTGAATTCAGAACCATCACAAACCCGTATAACGCAAGAAACAAGGTGACACAATCAATTGATATATTTGATGGTTTTCAAAATTTGGTGCTAGCACCACATTTTGCACCCACATCCGAAAAATACAAGTTTGAGATGTCTAGTTTGATATTTATATTTTCCATTGAATTCAGAACAGCCATAAACCTCTTAAAACGCAAGAAATAAATTGTCACAAGCAATTTTGTATATTGAATGGATTTTCAAAATTTCGTGCTAGCACCAAAATTTGTACACAGCACCGAAACATACAAGTTTCATACGCTTGGTGCAACTCGTATATATTTCATCGAATCCAGAAACCCAAAAAACCCCAATTGCGTAAAAAACAAGTTTCAAACAATCAATTTACAAAATTGACTTATTTCAAAATTTGGTGCTGGCACCAAAATTTGGCACCCGTCGAAAAAAACAAGTTTGAAATTTCTAAATCAATTTATATGAATTCCATCCAATTTCTAACACCAAAAAACCGGTGTAAATCAAAAATAGAGATGTTACAATTCATATTTAATGAAATGTAATTTTCAAAAAACGTCTCAAAAAAAGTGCCAAAAGTAGGGTTAAAAAATGGTGCTATAACTCGAAAAGTACCCAATATTTTTGAAAACGGTTTTCACTACCATGAAGACAATAGATTTTTAGGAAAAGTCATAAAATTTCAGATTCCCAACTGCGTTTGTTTCAGAATTATAATAAAAAAACCACAGTGGGGGGGGTCATTATGACCCCCCCCCGGGTTTAATAGGGTTAATAATAGTGATTTATGGATAATAACTATCACAAACGTTAGAAAATTTCAGCATTAAGGCCATTGCCAATTCCTCATTTTATACGGTGTTTTCAATTTCGGTATGCCCCGATGAAGGCCTGTATTATTGTTTACTGTAATATTTATATACTGTATTATTGTTTGTTTATTAATCTCTAAAATAGTGGTTAAAATATTGGCAACTTATTTTTCACTCCCGGGCACGCAAGTTCATACTGTATATATTTATTTATAATATTTTAATTGGTTCTCCACTCACAACTAACACTTTTCTGTCTTATTCCACTCAAATTGAATATTTAAGAACAAGAGCCTTCATATTTATTCAAACCAATTGAAATTGTGTATGTATGTAATTACAATTCATAATTAATTATGTATAACTAGAGACGGGCCTAGCGGCCCGTGAAGCAAGTTGTAGGAGACAGTAGGCCCTCGAGTCCAGTAAAAGCTTTTTGTTCTTTCTTATAATAAATTAGTGTGAGGGTAGTCCCGGTAGTCCGAGGGGAGTCGAGGTGTCAATTGATTAATAATAATAACAGCAGTTGTCATGAATTCAATACAATCGCGCACAAGAAGTGATAAGACAAATTCGTTCTTATTTTTGTAATAAATAAAACAAGTTGAGATGTTTCAATGTAAACCGCGATTAACAATTTACACTAATCAATGTAAACCACGATATTAAATTAAATACAACAATTATCTTATTATTATAACAGATTTTTATATTTCCAACTATAATGTTAGCCTTATGGAGAATCATTATGAGGCTGAGTAAACATTCAGCCTTATAAGCATGCAGCCTCCACAGTATTAATGTTGGCACAAAAATTTCAAAATAAAACAATTATTATTAATTGAGAGTACAGTGCAATCAATGCAGCCAACACACTGTGTAACTAACAGTCATTTAGCTTGCATGCCAATTAACATAGCAAAGTGAGTAACCTTGTCGATTTTCCCATAGGATGCTTTGGGAAGCGTTATTCAGCTGAGACTGTAATAGCCAGCTAAACCAGTTAATGTTTGCTTACACTGTCTAGGTTGTAGAGTAGAGTAATAAAACTTGGCACAGAAAGTACTTCTTTGTTAGTTGACCCTTCCTATTGAATGCATTACCATGCCATCTCTATACATTTTTCATGAGTGCCAGCTGGTGTTTTTATCATTGCGCCTATGGCAATTTTCGTGTTTTGGGCCTATTTTTCGAAATAAAACAAGTTGAGATGTTTCAATTTAAACCGCGATTTCACAGTTACCCATAGAAATCTCTTTTCATGGTTCATGCAAAATTTCATCAAAATCGTTAGAGCCGTTTTTGCTCTAGTTCAGTAGCCAGTAGTCAGGTATTTCTTATTAAGCCGGCCGGAATTACTCAGTCTACTGCTAGGGGGTAAAAGTGATTAAGGGAAATTTGCTTATATTCAAATTTGCTTGCAATATTTTCAAGTGACACTTAACATAAGTTTTTATCACGTGTTGCGCAAAGGCTCTATTTCCTGTTTGAGATCAGGAGGTGCGACAACTTGCAACAAACAATCTACGAATAGTGCACAGTATGCATAACATTATTTCTAAATTCTACTACACACCTAACATTTATACCTAGCAGTACTAACCAAACACCTAACAAATAAACCTAGCAGTACTAACCAAACACCTAACAAATAAACCTAGCAGTACTAACCAAACACCTAACATTTATACCTAGCAGTACTAACCAAACACCTAACAAATAAACCTAACTCTTTCTCTTAAAACGCAATATAACATTAGTTAGTTACGAGAGTAAAAGCTGATTATCTGAACTGAATTACCTACCCAGCTACCCATATGCGTAAATTAAGCTAAATTTGAACCCCAAACAGAACGGCATCATCCGTATATGGGTAAAAACGATCAGATAATAATGTGGCAGGTAGGAGTTAATTTAATTTTTTTTTAATTTCAGATTTTATTTCTTTTAGAAAGTGGCATTATGTTGAGATAAATCAGAAAATAAGACCATATCTTTTAGTGGAAGTGATAGCGGAGTCTTGGCAAAATTAGATCCTCACCAGGAGAATTATCACTTAAATATCAGTAAATGTCAAGAAAAGGAAAAAATGAAACAATGAACTCTGCTATTAATTGTCTATCATTTTTTGTTTGGATAGAATAGCTTGTCATTGGCATTGTCATTGTCATTGTCATTGTCATTGTCATTGTCATTGTCATTGTCATTGGCATTGTCATTGTCATTGTCATTGTCATTGGCATTGGCATTGTCATTGGCATTGGCATTGCCACTGTAACTTGTTCATTGATTTATCATTTTCATTGTTGATTCACTTAAATAGAATTCGCGCAAATAATAATGTCAAGTGTTAAATAAAAAATTGGTTAAATAAAAAATAAAAAAACGCCATGGAAATTTATCAGATACATACAGTTTGTTACTATTTCCTAATGGTAATAATTAATAATCCGTAATTAATTAATCCAGGTATTGTGGCGGGTGTGTGCGTAATGGTAATATGATAGGTAATGCGGATCCATTAATGCTCATTGTTGTTCCTGAGCACATTCATTAAAAATATTCAACTAAAAAAAGAAATTTAATTTTTTGCTATTAATGTGTTATTTTAGACTGTTTTCAGGTGAATCGATCCAAACTTTTTTTTTAAATCAGTAAACATAATTCGAGCAGCAAAGGGTTTCAATGAGAAATATATACATGGATTATTGGACAGTACATGTATACGTACAGTATACCATTGGATTACTAACAATTTATTAACTATCATAGGTAGAGCTACTGAGACTGACGTTTCCAATGAATATGTGATGTACCGCGCGCTGTAATATATAAGAATATGCAAGCATTGTAGTGTAGGATATTATACGCTATCTGTTAAGTAAATTATGCAATAATAATTATTGAACGTCCTTACTAGTTACCACCCACTGTCATAATGATTTTTACTTTCTAATGCCGAATCATCATGATAATATTGTTTGCCGTGTTCCTTCATACTGTATAAAGCTGTTAAACATCGATCGATTTCTTATTAGAAGACCGTTAGGACTTCTTACTGTAAAGGAATTCACTATCTATATATGTATGTCTCGATGTATGTCTCTATGTATGTCTCTATGTATGTCTCTATGTATGTCTCTATGTATGTCTCTATGTATGTCTCTATGTATGTCTCTATGTATGTCTCTAGGTATGTCTCTATGTATGTCTCTATGTATGTCTCTATGTATGTCTCTATGTATGTCTCTATGTATGTCTCTATGTATGTCTCTATGTATGTCTTTATGTATGTCTCTATGTATGTCTCTATGTATGTCTCTATGTATGTCTCTATGTATGTCTCTATGTATGTCTCTATGTATGTCTCTATGTATGTCTCTATGTATGTCTCTATGTATGTCTCTATGTATGTCTCTATGTATGTCTCTATGTATGTCTCTATGTATGTCTCTATGTATGTCTCTATGTATGACTCTATGTATGTCTCTATGTATGTCTTTATGTATGTCTCTGTGTATGTCTCTATGTATGTCTCTATGTATGTCTCTATGTATGTCTCTATGTATGTCTCTATGTATGTCTCTATGTATGTCTCTATGTATGTCTTTATGTATGTCTCTATGTATGTCTCTATGTTTGTCTCTACGTATGTCTCTATGTATGTCTCTATGTATGTATAATGTATATAAAAATCATGGAAACTCCTCCGAAGCTACAGCTCGTCCTTCAATGAAAGTTATACTGTATCAATCAATATAATATAATATATAACCATATAACCATATAATATTACATCTTTAATTACTATACATGCAGTTGCATTAACAGCTCAACTCCAATTTATTTACTTAATATCAATCAACGCAGCTCAACCCCAGGAGTTTCGAAAAAAAAAATTTAAGTGTTTATTTTTTATTTCGAAAAATAGCCCATAACACGAAAATTGTCATAGATTCATTGATACATTAGATAAACCAGCTGGTGCTTATGAGTGTCTAGTAATGCTACTACTATTGAATGGATGGATAGGATATATTATATTACTTGCCAAGTTTCAGTAAGGAGGTGTTTATTACTCCCTCACTCTATCCCACCCAGTAAGCAAACATGGCCCCCGTAGGGCTATACGGCTATGTTATGACCGGCCTATCTGTGTGCCTGTCCTATACTACTAAAACTACTGTAACTATAATATTCAACACTGCATACTACTGTACTACAATGCTTATCTTGCTCTAACCTCACACGTCTCCCCTTCTTCCAATCCGTACCAGTACCCGCTAATGACCAAGGATGGACTCAAATTTAAGGGTTAAAGAGCTATCTCTCTGGGACATATCTTACTGTTAATTAGTAATTTATTATACCCATCAGCTGAATAGCTCTTCTCAGTGAATCGTATAGGAATATCTATAAGGTTTACTCACTGCTATGTTCTGATAGCCTTGATCCGAGGATCTCTTACGCAAACAACATGACTGTATTATAATTGCATCGGGGTCCCGCCTCCTGCAATTATGTAAAGACTGTAAGTTAATAGCGTGTGCGCGTAGCTTATTTATATTTTCACGTAAATTAAACGAGGAAGACCTAATACAATATTGTAACTTCGATAGGAACATGTAGTTACATAATTGTAGTTTACATAGATAATGTTTAAATATGTAATATTTTCGTTTGCTATAATGTTATTTGTTATTTATCCATTGTTAGATTACTCTTTAGTGGATTACCGAGAGGGGCTCTGGGTAATTTTCTCCCTTTTTAATTCATATTTTTAAATTAAATTGTATTAATAATAGATAATAATAATTAACCTAAGCTATGCAACAATGCCTGGTGTGGTGTGTGGTGGTGAGCTGAAATTCCGGCGGAAGGAGGGTTATATTTCAGATGTAATATTATGGTTTTGTTCAGAAATGGAAAAAATGAGAAAGTGCGTCACCGGAGGTTGAACCAGCGCTATACGTACGTTTTATCCTATCAGGCCTCATCAGTAGTGCTAACCAGTTCAGCCACTTGCCCCTGACATTCACTATCCAACCTAATCCACTTCTATTAAACAGGCAGTCTTAAGTTGCATATCCTATCTGTAACAGCGGACCTACCGGGCTCAAGTATGTTAGAGTGAAGTACGAGGGAAGTACAAATAAATAAATATTCAGCTCGAGTATTGCTGTCAGGTGATATTAAATAAATAAATTGGAGTTGAGCTGTTAATGCAACTGTAATTAAAGATTTAATATTATGGTTTTGTTCAGAAATGGAAAAAATGAGAAAGCGCGTCACTGGGGGTTGAACCAGCGCTATACGTACGTTTCAGCCTATTAAGTATAATTAGTACTTATTAAGTAGACTTGAGGCCAGTAGGTCCGCTGTTAGAGATAGGATATACAACTTAAGACTGCCTGTTCAATAGAAGTGGATTAGGTGGGATAGTGAATGTCAGGGACAAATGGCTGAACTGGTTAGCGCTACTGATGAGGCCTGATATGCTGAAACGTACGTATAGCGCTGGATCAACCCAACACGCTTTCTCATTTTTTCCATTTCTGAACAAAACCATAATATTACATCTTTAATTACAGTTGCATTAACAGCTCAACTCCAATTTATTTATATTTCGGAAGCAGATCGGCGTCTCATTTGTCAAAATTTTGTGAATAATGTTAAAAGATTCAGTGTTATTAATGATACAGACCGCCTGCCTTCCGTTCGGCACATATTATGCTTTCATTGGTACTTGGACCTTCAGCCGATGCTGGATTGTTGTATGACCGGTCCACCACACTTAACAACCACGATCACTATACTAAACAAAGAGACGTAGCCCATTGCAGAGTGCCAATTAGACTCCTAGATCTTAGGATTGAAAATTCTCTCTCTAATGTATTAGGTAATGCACAGCCGTTTACATGCAGTTGTGAAGAATACTGAAGATATAAATGGGTGAGTGAAAATATATATTCTGCTGCTACATTGATAAAAACCGCTAAAGGAAACCGTAAACCCTGCTGCTTTCCTGTATCAACAGTCGATGTGTTCGAGCAATTGGCTAGGCCGGGTAATGAGGCTAATCTGTGGTCTAGGCTGCGATGGAAATGAGAACTATTATAAGCCGGGCTGATACGTCGCCTAGTAAACCATCTGATTCTGACTTCAAGGCGCATTTTGAAGTTTTATTGAATTCAGAGGATGAGAGCCGAGCCATAGATTCACCAAGTAACCATTGCTGCGATCCCCCCTTTATTTCGATGATTCCCGAGCATCGCATCCTTTGCTTCCCATCACGTTACAGTAAATAGAATCTGAAGTACGGGTATTTAAATGCGATAAAGCGGCGGGCCTGACTGCATTGGCCCAGATGTTTAGAAATCATTGCCTTATGGTTGGTTGGCTGATATTACTTATTATTATATATACTTAGTATATTTTGTTATAATGGTATCTTCCTTTCTGGTACTGCCCCAATCTCTTGGGGACTCTATAAACTTACAACAGTATACAAGCGTGGTGTTAGATCGATTTGTTCGAACTATAGAGGTATCAGTGTCATAAACGCAAGTATGAAAAATTATGATGGGATTCTGTCTAGGAGACTTAGGTTATAGTTTAACCCACTGTGCGAACAGGCTGGATCCCAAAAAGGAACAGTGTACCTAGAGCATGTACTGACATTGCGGTTGTTCATAGATTATGCGGTTGCAAAGGATAATTATATCTAATAGTTGTTGACTTATCAGCTGCTTATGATAATGTCCCTCGTTCTAAGTTATTCTAACTAAGTCCTAAAGTCTTATGGAATCAGGTGAGTAATAATGTTGAGGGCACATGTAGCTTGTAGCTTGTAGCATTATATTAAGATACAAAATACTCACTAGGATCCATTCTTATTAATTCGCAAAAAAAAATCTGGTGTATTCCAGGGGGTGCCCAGTAGCACTCATTTGTTCATCATTTTCGTTGGCCCTTTGATATTCTTACATCGAAAGTGCGCTGTGGATAATTTTTTTTTAAAGTTACATACTTTAGTTTTAATGAATAATTCCGTAATTTTGGAGGTAGATTAATTACAAGAAAACTAAATTTATGGCCATTGGGAATATTAGCCCTCTCTACCGGATGGACTTACATGTCATGTTGGATTTTGGTGTTGTATTAGTTAAAACTTGTTGCGAATACATTTATTTGGGCTCGCCGTTAACGCAAGATGGGAAGATGACAAGTGTGTATGAAACACAACTAGCAGATAAATATAAACAGAGCTCAAAATTCGGCTGTTTCACTCATTGGCTCTGGTTTAGATGAAGTTATATGTCTTTCAAGCAGCAGTAATATCAGCTGTGTTCTATGGATGCAAGTCCTGGTTGACTGGATCCCCATCTAAGCTATTCACGATGTATAATAAGTTGTTGTGTTCGGCTCTTGGTGTCAGAAAACAGACTTGTAGGGACATCCAATTAATTATTCATAGAGTCGGGGCAACCAAACCCGCAGGCATTTATTCATGTAAGACAACGTAAATTTCTCAAATCGATCCTCTCTCAGCCAGAGAGACACGAGCCGACTGATGGAAGCAATATCTTTATGTAAAGCAGCCAACACCCCTGCCTATGGGGAAGGAGATTGTGAGCTTATTTCGGATGATGAATCCATTATTAGGTGCAACTGGTCAGAGATTAAAGAACGTGTGGAAGTTTCTAATTCACTCGTTTGATATTGTATATGAAAATAAACCACTCTTTGTTATCACCGGCAATATTCTAGAACTACTGCGGGTACTTTTTTTGTTTTTTTGTATTTTTGTAATTTTGAATTGTTTTGACTGCCAATAAATTAACTAACTAAAGGCCAGTTTCCGTGCAGCTGCTTTTTTTGAGCTTTATTTCTAACCTTTTTTGAGCTTTTTTTCAAGCTTGTTATGCCTTTTCTAACATTCAGTTAAAATTAAGATATAATATGACTGTTCTAGAATATATAGTGTAGTCTAGAATAGGAAGTGCCTCGGCGCACTAACTGGTCAGCCATACATCTTGACAGTGGAGCGGGAGTTGTTCTCCCTACCAGTCCGGTCAGGTGGTCTGGCAGTTCCCCTTCCGAGTGACCTGGATGCACAATATGTGAACTCCAGGAGGTTGTGTCAGCCCTTCAATGAACACGATGATCCGGACTCGATTCGGGCAGCACAGCGCGAGATCATCAAGGTGAGCCGGAGTACTGACGCCCTGCAATTGGAGGGGAAGCTGAATGCGATTCGCAATCAACTCACGCCAAATCAAAAAACTCTCCAAGAACTCGTGTCAGAGAAAGGCGCCTCAGCGTGGTTGAACTCACGCCCCATCACCCTGCTCGACACGCATCTCAATAAAGAGGAGTTCAAGGATTCACTCTGTCTTCGCTATGGCTGGTTACCCCAGTCGCTCCCGGCTCGTTGCGCCTGTGGGACACGATTTTCCGTTAATCATGTCCTGTCGTGCCCCACTGGTGGTTATCCGTCAATACGGCACAACGAGATCCGGGATTTCGTCGCATCAACCCTGACCGAGGTCTCCCAGAACGTCTCGATTGAACCCCGATTGCAGCCTATCTTTGGTGAGCAGTTCGAGAGGCGTTCAACAACAGAGGATCAGGAGGCGCGGCTGGACGTGGCGATGTCTGGGTTTTGGGGATCGAGATTCCAGAGAACATTTTTGGACGTCTCAGTTTTCAATCCTCTCGCTCCGACCAATGCAGCAATGACACTAGAGGGCGCCCATCTCCATCACGAGGCGCGGAAGCGGGGTCGGTATGAAGAACGAGTCAGGGAAGTCGAGCTGGCGACCTTCACGCCACTGATCATGTCTGCTTTCGGGGGAATCTCACCAGCCACGGCGCAGTTCTTCAAACACCTTGCTGTTCTGTTGGCGGATAAGCGGGAGATCAGCTACACAGAGTGTGTTACCTGGATCCGACGACACATCAGTTTTCTGCTGGTTCGGGCTGCCCACATGTGCCTGCGCGGGTCAAGGTCATCACGCCACCGGCCAGTTCATAACGCCAACCTGGGAGAAATCTCCATCCGGCTCACAAACAACGGGGCGGCCATCGGAGGCAGCGGGGGTGAAATGCGGGGTTGAGCTGCTGTGGATTATCGGTGCTAAGTAGATAGTCTAAGACGATGGGTTCCTCCGTTGTCGGGTCAGCAACTCTGTCAACCTCTGCGGTACCAGCGCCGGCGACGTCCACACCATCACCTGCTCCGGGAAGACTGGCCGTTATGTCGTTGAGTTAAAAGGAATCAGCGAATATCTTACTCTTTGTGAAGTCGATGTCTTTCCCTTATAGAGACGAAGAACAACGAATTACAGCAACAGTAGCCGAGACTGTAGATCTAACTTATATTGTTAATAACAAAGTTTCTGTTGGTGGCATAATTTCACCTACAATTATATGTAAAATATTATAACAAACAATATTGCCGAATTATTTACTATTAATAGATAATAAACCGTAATATACACTGTTCTAGAATTAAATAATTATGATATTTGACCCAGCTTTTTTTGAGCTTTTTTTTCAAGCTTTTTTTGAGCTTTTTTTTTAAGCTTTTTTGAGCTTTTTTCAAGCTTTTTTTTAAGCTTTTTTTTAACTTTATTCTATATTCTAGGTTTTAGCATTCGAAAATTCTCGGATTCATCTTGAAGCACTTAATTTCTAGAAATTGTTTAACTAAAAAAAACTTGAAAAAAGCTCAAAAAAAGCTGCGCGGAAACGGGCCTTTACTAAATTAGCTGAGAGGCCAGCTGAAGGAATTTTAAGCACTGGGCCGTTCATATGTTTCATAGGTTAATAATAATGACATTGGCTGGGATTATTATTATTATTATTATTATTATTATTATTATTATTATTATTATTATTATTATTATTATTATTATTATTATTATTAAGGATTTACACATAGTGTAGGGGTCGCCCCCTGAAATAAAAACGTAATTCATGGAGACTAACAAAAATATACAATTTAGACTGAGTAGCACTATTAAAATAAAGTCAATCCAGTATTCGTTATCCGAGAAAATTAAAATATATTTATGTTTAATCATGTTTGTTCATATGTTGTGCAATGTACGTACTGAAAGTGATAAATAAAAAATATATGTATACAGCAAGTGATAAAAATATATATACAGCAAGTGATAAAAATATATATACAGCAAGTGATAAAAATATATATACAGCAAGTGATAAAAATATATATACAGCAACAGCAGGTATATATACAGCAAGTGATAAAATTATAAATACAGCAACAGAGCAAGTGATGAAAATATATATACATCAACAGAAGGTACAGCAGGTGATAAAAATATAAATATTTTAGCAAGTAATAAAATCAAGTGAGTAAGTTGTTAAGGTTCAATATTCGGAGGTTGCAGTTCATCTGTGTACAGTCACAGTTAATTTTCCAACTGCAAGTGATGTCAACATCGTAATGTTGGTGAAAGTGGGCCCAGAACAGATTCAATAGGCGCGCCTTTAAACCAACGTGATTAAAATACTCTGTCTGAAGGGGAAGCTGATTTGCCAATTGTGGTGCGCGAAACCAGAAATTTTGCTTTGATATGCACTTTAGGGGGTGTGTGAGATCAAACGAGGGTCGGTTAGCGCTACGAGTGTTTCTTCTGAGGTTTGTTTGCTTCATCTTTAGATGTGGCGACCAGTCAATGTCGTATTTATTATTTATTATCTTTGACAAGGTTAGTTGGTCGGATAATTGTAAGTATAATGAGATCGGTAGAATGTTTAATATTATGAGTCTCTCCTTGTAGGTGTGATCGTCATTACCAATAATCCAGATTGTTGCTCTCCGCTGGATGGACTCGAGTTTGTGTGCGTCCGTCTTGTTGGCAAACCAACAAGGCGACCCATAGGTTAAGATTGGCAATACCATGGATTTATAGAGGTTTAGCTTGGATTGTACTGGTAGGCGAAAAGAACTGCTTCTTCGGATCAGGTATAATGTTCTATTTGCTTTACTGCATTTGTCCTTAATGTGGGCGGTCCATGATAAATTTGATGTTATGGTTATTCCTAAATCCTTCTCTGTATCGACTCGAGATATAGTCCTTGAGTACAATGACCGAGCTTCTATGTCGCCTTTGAAGACTATTTGCTTGCATTTCGGTTCATTAAAATCTAGTCCAGCCTCGAGACCCCATGTCACAAGTCGGTCAATATCTAATTGTGTGTTGATGATGGAATCGACATGTGATACTGATAATAATTTGCAATCGTCTGCGAGGAGAAATGGTATGCTGACATGACAAACTTCTGGGAGATCATTGCTCTCAACAACAAAGAATAGTGGTCCCAATAGGGACCCCTGAGCCATGCCACTGTCGACAGATCGGGGAGTTGACTTCGCGTTTCCGACTTTTACTGACTGTGTTCTTCCTGCTAGGTAGCTCCGGAGGATATACCAGAGATTTCCGCGGACCCCCATTATCCATAATTTTCGCAGAACGGATTCGTGGCTGACAGAGTCGAACGCTTTCTGGAAATCTAAGTATATTACTTCTACTGTCAATTGGCCATTATCCGTACCCTTGTAGACATTGTCTAGAAATGTAAGTAATTGTGTGATCGTTGATCTTGACTTCCTAAATCCATGTTGTGCGTCGTGTAACCTACTACGTACTTGTTCGTAGATGGGGATAAAGATGCAACGCTCAAATACTTTTCCAGGAATCGCTAAGAGAGATATTGGCCGGTATAAGATTACCTTGATTCTACTACCTTTTTTATGTTGAGGATTTATTAGTGCATGCTTCCATGCTACGGGGAAGTGGTTTTTTTTTTTCAGCCTCCCGAATAGGAATGACATTGAGGGTGCTAGTACTTTTGCGAGGGATTTAAATAATGAAGGTGGAATATTGTCTGGTCCACGAGATTTCGTAGCATCTAAAGACGTAAGTATATTCTCCACTGTGTCAACTGACACGTCGTAGTCGTGTGTCGTGTTCAAGCTTTCAGAGTTTGTGTCGTTAAGTGGTGGTTGTATATCGCTAGTAGGTATTCGCGGGGATTTAAAAACGGAATGGAAGAACTCGTTAAATAGATTAGCCTGATCCTCATGAGTGGATGCCGTACGATTCTCGTATTGTACTACTGGTGGCAGTGAACAAGACCTCCGTAGGCTTTTGAAATATTTGAAGAGATGTTTCATTGAACGGGTGTCCGCTAGCTGCATCTCGTACTTTGTTTGGTCAGCTAAAATATCATTTTCAACTTCTTCCTGTAACCTTTCCATCTTAACCTGAAGGTTTAATGTTGGCGATATCTTTGAAGCAATTTTACGCTGGAGAGTGTGTAATTTATTTAACTTATGTGAGGTTTTTTGTGTCACCCATGGTGGTTGAGAGGCACGATGCGCTGTTCGTTTAGGAACACAGTTGTCGATAACATTATTCAGCCATTGATACCATTTATTAACTAGATCCTCACAATCGGTCATATTGTACGATTTTTCGTCAAATGGCCGAGATTCACAAATCTGGGTCGCCTTCAGTGTATCTATTTTACAAAAACTATAATGCAACAAGGGATTGGACTGGATCGGCTGCCGTGTTTGCTTTGCAGCATTACATTGTGAGTTTAAAATAACCAGGACAGGGTCATGGTCTGACTTGATTTCAACTGCCTGTAATTGTCTAGATAGGTTGTAGTCAATCTCAATGTTGAGAATTGTATTGTCTGTTAATGATATGAAAACGTCAAGCGTATTAGCTCCCCGTGTAGGAAAATTTATGTGTTGTTTAAAGTTGTGTTTGTCAATAGCGTATAAAATGTCCTTCTCATAGTTATCTGTAGAAAAGTGAGACTCCCAATCTACAGAAGGCAGATTGATATCCCCACATATGATCACGTCGTCAACGTGATCCTTAAATGTTATTATGTA
>JAUCBJ010000506.1:0-60820 GCA_032718475.1 Nemertoderma westbladi | reverse complement strand
ATACTCAGTACCTAGAACGTTCTGAAGCAGTGTTAATTGAACAC
Source organism: Nemertoderma westbladi (assembly GCA_032718475.1). Lineage (NCBI taxonomy): Eukaryota > Metazoa > Xenacoelomorpha > Nemertodermatida > Nemertodermatidae > Nemertoderma > Nemertoderma westbladi. Next base: position 60,776 of record JAUCBJ010000506.1, on the reverse strand, counting down.
AAAAACATTTTTTCAAACAAAACCATGGATATCATGAAGTCACTTGGACTGACAACAACGGATGGTGAAGGGGAATGTTTATTAAACCAAGATTTCTGGGCTGGAAATATCACTACCCGGTCTGTAGTGATGAGTTTTTTTTTGTCCCCACCATCCCATGCCTATTTACTTTTACATGTTCTTGTACTAACGTACAAGTATGTGATAGGCGTCTCATGGTCAGCTATCTCACTAAATATACTGCTGGCAAAGAGGAAAGGGCCAAGGTCCTTTTCAATGAGTCAGTAGCAGAAAAAGGCAAGGTTACTGTTGATGTGCTACCCCTTGTCTTGAAAATTTCCGGCTCACAGTTGCCATCTAAAGAAAAAGGGAAGAGGGAACAGGTATCGTCATGGGAACATCACGGAACTTCTTAATCTTCAGCAAAGTAATTGTCCTGATTGGGAAAAAAGGGTTTTGGGTATATTTGAGCGAAAAAGTAACAATTTAAAAATACAAATGATATATTATATGTATGTACACTTTAAATAGAAAGTATAATGTGCCAACTAATTATATAAAATAATATAAAATATTGAACTTCACAAAACACACATGCACAATATCAGTTAGCTGATTGTCGGCTCTGTCTTGTTGGCGATAACCATGGGCAGTACGTCTACAATGTGGGTAATGTACTAGGTAATGTTCTTATGGAGATGTACAATCAGCTTTTTTGATATACTGGACTTTAATTCTGAACAGCAACATGGACAAACTATCTAGTAGAGTCTTGGCCGGCTCGGTGACAGTTAGACCCCACTGACTGGCGCCAGACTGTCTGGCTGACACCCAATGTCACCTTATGGGTGTCATTGGCGCCAGACTGTCTGGGTGACACCTCCTAATTAGGCTAATTAGACCCTAATTGACAGGTGTCATCAATTAATTACTACAATTAAACCCTAATAGGTGTCTTACGACTCCTAATTAGGGTTTAATTGATTATCCTAATTAATCAATCCGATACGCAATGGTGTCAGTGTTGTCTAACTGTCGCCAAGAGGGTGTCATAAGTGACACCGCAGCTCTTTTATTTATTATTACTTATTTATTTGTACTTAATTTGAATTAATTATTTGTATTTAATTTTACTTTATTAATTTGTATTTAATTTTAATTTGAATTAATTATTTATTTGTACTTTATTTTAAATTAATTAATTGTATTACTTTTACTTTATTTATTTGTATTTAAATTAAAATTAATTATTTATTTCTACTTTATTTTAAATTAATTAATTGTATATATTAACTTTTACTTTATGATATAGGCTATACGGTATATATTATTTAGACGTTTCAAACCAACCAGGACTGAGCTCCTACCGACTCTAAAAGCACATTAATAGTTCAACCAGTTAAGATTATAGTTAGTGCACGAGTTCAGCCGGAAGTGTCATCTGTAACCAGAAGTCACGCATCCCTACATTTGAGTTCGTCGTCCATGGTTATCGTGCAATCCACTACGCCATTAGAACTGCCCCGTCAGATTGTAGCCCCGTAACCCCACACCATCACCAAACCCTAGGCCACACCAAGGTCATTGACCCCCTCGCAGACATAGGGAGCTGGAGCGAAGGAGTGCGAAGAGCAATCGACGCCGAATGCCCCCCAATACACACGCGAGACCCCTGCCATGCATGCCATCCCGCTTTGCGACAAGCATTTCTGCGAGATGGTGGATTAAAATCTGGGTCTCGGTGCACCAGATGCCATCGGTGGTGCCCACTAATGGTGTAAATTCGATCCTCCGCTCCTCACAGACAGACCTGTAGTGGATCTTCTTGATCTTCTGCGCCAAATTTATTTCAACAATATGTAAACATCTGTCGCCCTTTTATTACTCCTACTACTCACCTTGTCCTAAAACCAGGCAATTGGGTTGCTTTTGACTATTGCACTTTTGGGTTTGTTACAAATATTCAGAATGAGTGCAATTTAGCAATCACCAATAGTAATCTACATCGTTATACGCATTATAAGGGCATTTCCTCTGGCTACCGAACTGCAGTTTCCTTGTATGCCCTACCACGCCCCTTTTCTATTTCAACATTTTATTACTCAAATTCATCTGTTGTGTCACGGATTAGCAGGAGTAATCCGACAGAGCGGGATAGAATTTCCGCTAACTTTATAAGCACTGTCTTCAACACAAGTGCTTTGAGTCTTGAGCAGAAACGCTCTCTCATACTAGAATACTTCAACGTAATTTAACGAGTATGAGTTCTGCCAATATACGTACTCTATGAGTTAGCTCACCTCTACTGTTGCGGTCGGCTGATGGGCACGCACTGTTCATAAGTATGTTCCCTCCCATTACCCATTCCCAGTTGCTCGAACCAGAGCCTCGCCCCCTCTCTCTTTGTCTGGTGCTTTTACTATATATATATATATGCATTTTATTCTAGCCATGGTGCTATTTTACTTAATTTTAACTAATATAATACCAGTTCGCCCGGGCGTTCTGTTGAATGAATGAATGGCTACAAGGTTGACGATGGAAAGGCTATTGTTTCTTCTCGGGGCATGATTCTTCTTACACCACCTGAGGTCGGCGAATTGAAATGGTTCGATTCAACCATCGAGGATAGTGAATATGTCTGCTGCAATGAACTTAACGTCTACAAAGACAACATTTCCGAGCGAATATCGATACAAAGTTGTATCAGTGATTCAGAATTTGTTTACAGATAACCGAGAGAATATTTAATGAATCCTTTACTATAGCTAACACGATTCAAGCGCGTGAAGCTCTAATCAGATTCAAGGCTATGGCTATACAATTTGCTTTCAAACAAAAGCAGATTACGATCCCCAATCACCAACATTATCTCAGAAATAACAATATTGCAGCCTTTATCTATAAGTTCAAAACCGAAAAATATGTTGGTATCTTGCCCATTTTAATGAAAGACGAAGAGAATACAATACCACTTTTCAGTTCACCAACGGTCTCAATATTAGGGGCAGCAATTTTCTCACAATTAATCCGACCAAACCACCCAGCACCCACTACTATCTCAGTCCTCACATCCATATTGAGAGCAAACCAGCAGAAATTATATTCACCATTACGAAAAATACCAACACTATTACCCTATCCAACGACTTTTACCATTGCACGCCTTTTCGATTTACTAAAACACTCTCTCAGAGAAGGCATTTTTCTCCCGCAGCATACACACCTTAAATCTATTTCACCCCCCAGGAAAAGGTTATCTCAACAAGCTATTATAGAGAAAATTATCGCAGCCGTTAATATTATCGAACCCTAAAAGGGTTAAACCAAACGTTATTCTCGGAGGCCAGCAACCCTGTTAATATAAACAGTAAACAGTCTTATTTAATAAAAACGGTTCTAACCATATCTTTTGTTATTGTTGATGTTCTTATATTATTTAACATTAATGTTGTTGGTAAATTATTTATCTGTTGTCGTTATATTATTTATTATTGATGTTGTCGGAAAATTATTTATTCTTGTTTCCCCCTTATATGTTTAAAAAACTAAAAGTTTAACCGGATATTTTTCATTTTTCTCTATTAGCTAATCTATACTATGAGAGCGAGCCATGAAGTAAGTGAGCCTCAGCATACCGTTAATGACCCTATTGCTCCTTCATAATCAATTTGAATGTTATTCCCTAAATAAACAGCCAATCCCTATGAATTCTTTACAAACCCGATATGTAAGTTGTTTGCCAGAGTTGAATTTAATTAAAATACATTATTTAGCGATTTTCATGATTAATCCTGATTAATCCGAGTGATGTATATTTACGGAAAAATAAAATATAGAGCTTTATAAATAAAGTTGGTGAGCACAGTGCTGCGTGAAGACTCCATGGCAGATGTATTTTAGCTATGGACTCGTATGCTGATTTTACTCTACTATAGCCAGACTGTCTTTGAAGCGCCCCGTTAGTCATGGCGCCACTAATTTGCGTGAGGGCCGGCCGACATGTGAGATATATCTATCGCTGATAAGCTTGAGGGCCCAAATCAGGCTGACATTCATGCGTTATATCCCCTTAGTTATTACCATTATATAATTACTACTGCCTCCTAACGACTTATCACTGGGAACCCTTTCATTAAAGCCACCTCTCGTTGAATCTGTTACGATGTTCCCTCTGTGCTGATGCTATATAAACCGAGTTGGGCTTTCATTCTTCATCAGTTTTGAGTTCGATTAATTCAGACGTTTTATTTTAAACTCTTTACATTTTTAAACTTGATAATTTACCAGATTATTTTAAACTTGTTAATTCGCCAATTATTTATTATCAGGGATTCCACCACCAGCACCCAGCTAGCTACCCCATGGCACTGGTCTCCACCACCAGCACAGCTACTACACCCATCACCGATGGGTCCAACATCCCCTACCCAACCACAACCAGAACAACTGACACGCAGACTATGGAGAGCAGGCCGGAAGCAGTCACTGCATATCTGCAACATCTCAGATACCAGGAGGAAATGGCGTGGGATGAAGACCTGATTGAGCAAGAGCTCGCGATTTGAGCATTAGAGAAGTTGGAGCGCCTCTGGAGCTCCTCCAACTGGTATGGCCATTACTTATACCGGGAATATCTCGAGGAAGAGAAAGCGGTGGCCGAGGAGGACCGGTACATACATCCCTTTCCTCAGGAAAACTGGGAGGAATCAAAAGATTTCGGGGAGGAACCAAGGTGTAAGTTTTAATTAATACTAACATTCCTTTATAATATGATATAATAAAATAGGTTAAAGCAAGCTGCAGATTGAAGATAAATTAATTTGAGTAATTAAAATAATTTTAGTTACTTTAGTTATTAGTTATTATTAGTTATTATTTTAGTTATTCTCCCCGAGCACGCTCTACCAACTGCTGTTATTCTCCCTGAGCATGCACTACCAACCAACATTATTCTCCCCGAGCAAGTTCTAACAACCATCCTGATTCTCCATGAGAGTGCTCTAACAATTGCCAAGCGACTAATTGGGTTAATCAATTATCCATTATTACTGAGTATAATTACCAACCTACGGCTATAATAAACAATGTAGAGGGAGTCAGAGTGGTGAACTTTGTAAAGTGTGAAGTGTAGTGAGTTGCTCAGTGTGAGGGTAAGTGTTGCTTCAACTAAACTCTACATTTACCATTATGTCACAGATCTATTTTTGGAATGAAATTAAAAAGGAAAATATTTGCGTGATTCCTTGGTTACATAACAATGTTTGTTTAATTGTGAGTCAAAGAAAGTAATTGAGCATTATTATGCAGTTGTGTGGACCAATCATGGCCCCACAACAAAGAAAGTAATTGAGACTTATAATAAGGGTGAAGGAAATTGTTACCAAGGAATGGTGAAGGATACTCAGTACCTAGAACGTTCTGAAGCAGTGTTCATTGAACACAAAAACATTTTTTCAAACAAAACCATGGATATCATGGAATCTCTTGGACTGACAACAATGGATGGTGAAGGGGAACGTTTATTACACCAAAATTTCTGGGCTGGAAATATCACTACCCAGCCTGTAGTGATGAGTTTTTTTGTCCCCACCATCCCATGCCTATTTACTTTTACATGTTCTTGTACTAAGGTACAAGTATGTGATAGGCAGGCGTCTCATGGTCAGCTATCTCACTAAATATGCTGTTGGCAAAGAGGAAAGGGCCAAGGTCCTTTTCAAGGAGTCAGTAGCAGAAAAAGTCAAGGTTACTGTTGATGTGCTACCCCTTGTCTTGAAAATTTCCGGCTCACAGTTGGCATCTAAAGAAAAAGGGAAGAGGGCACAGGTATCGTCATGGGAACATCACGGAACTTCTTAATCTTCAGCAAAGGCATTGATTGTCCTGATTAGGAAAAAAGGGTTTTGGGTATATTTGAGCGAAAAAGTAACAATTTAAGAATACAAATGATATATTATATGTATGTACACTTTAAATAGAAAGTATAATGTGCCAACTAATTATATAAAATAATATAAAATAATTGAACTTCACAAAACACACATGCACAATATCAGTTAGCTGATTGTCGGGTCACCCTTGTTGGCGATAACCATGGGCAGTACGTCTACAATGTGGGTAATGTACTAGGTAATGTTCTTATGGAGATGTACAATCAGCTTTTTTGATATACTGGACTTTAATTCTGAACAGCAACACGGACAAACTATCTTCCCTTCAACTACATTAGTAGTAGAGTCTTGGCCGGCTTGGTGACAGTTAGACAGACCCCACTGACTGGCGCCAGACTGTCTGGGTGACACCCAATGTCACCTTATGAGTGTCATTGGCGCCAGACTGTCTGGGTGAGAAACGTGTTTTCATAATATAATTAATTTTACAACATCACCAAAAACTTGTTTCCATAATATAATTAATTTTGGCCGAATTCAGCCACTGTATTCCAGTGCACAATTTAACACTTTAACGGACATTTTGTTCTTATTTAGATTTACTCATTTAGCTTTACACTTTACACAGATGGCGGGGTTTGCCATAACGACGCAACATGACTGACACACAATGTACTGAATACATAATGTAACTGGCATTTGTTTGAAACAAATGTCAGTTACATTATGTATTAGTTGTTTGTCAGTCATTTCCTGTGGAATGGATCATATATGCAACAAATCTGCAACGATTAGAGAGATAACTTAATAGCCATGTCTGCCAGTACCAATATCAAGAGAAAAGTTAGCATCAGGTGACGAATTAACTAGGCCTACTGTATATACCGGTACACTGGCAATTTTTGTCCTAAAAGAAGATCAGAAATATCCTTACTACTCAACTGACAGCACTATATCTGATCTGTGTAGATTTGTTATTTTGTTCCTTTAAGATAGACGATTTCTGCAAATCCTTGACAAAAACAAATATTGTTTTCTGCATCAGATGTAGGCCTATCAAACATTCAGCAAGATATTGGAAATAAAAGTACATTGAAATAGTGCAATTATACTTCTAAACCTTTTTGAACTGAATAAAATAGTAGAGCAATTATATTTGACACCTTTACGAACTGAGTAAAAAAGTAACTTAAATTACTGCAATTATACTTGCTTGAGTAAAGCAATTATATTTGAATGGAAAAGTGATCGTTTATTGTTTTGGTTAGAAAAGCCCGCCTCATTAACCTGCTGCTTTTCCTCTAAATGGGCTATTTAAAAAAACAAACACAAGTGGTGTGCACCAAATTGATTATTAAGCATACCTAGAAACATGGACCGAATACACATCAACGGCCGTAATCCTATTATTAATATTATGAGTACTCACCCATGACGAGGTGGTGGGCGTGGGCGCGGCCGTCGAGGGTGGCGATACCACCCATACACTGACCGAGATGAAGACAGGCGGATGGGTTTCGTCAGTCCCATTGGCGGAACACCAGTTTGACCTGTCTCCACAGGAATTGAGGGACGCGCTAGCCATCCAGTACGGTAGGCCGCTGGTGGGGGTCCCAAGTCGCTGTGACGGCTGTGGTTCAGGCTTCGACCTAAACCACGGCCTCAACTGCAAGAAGGGGGGGGGGCCTGGTAATCCAGCAGCATAATGAACTCCGGGATGCCGTTGGAGCTGCTAGACAGCACAATTATTTTAAGGTATGAATACGATTTTAATTTAATTATAATTGAAAATTTGGGCAGTAAATTTAAGTAATTAAGTTAATGAAGGCCTACCTGTAAGAATGCTACTAAAACAGTGGAATAAGAGTAACATCAGTACAGTATGTGAGGTGTGAAAGTACCATGAGCGCTATTAAAATTAAAATTGAACTACAAGAAATCGTACCAGTAACTACCGGGTAGAACTGAGTTATGAGTTCACAACCCAAAGAGACTTAAATGAATGTGTGAAGTACAGGTACATGGTTTAGATAGAAAGATCGAAGTAGCAATAGGAACCAGCGGCCAAACCAAGGAGGTATCAGTGGTTGAGCAATCTATCAGTTTTTACTTTCCTTTTCTATTACAAATTTCCAGTTTTTACTTTCCTTTTTTATTAGGCCTACCAGACTTTACTTGCCGTTTTTTCTTACTGGTTTTCTTCCCATTTCTTTATTATTAGTTTTTACATTCGTATTTTATCACCAGTTTTTAAATGCCTTTTTTTACCTGGTTTTTACTATTCATTTTTTCTTTATTGCCTATAAAAGTTTTGACTTTCCTTTTTAATTACCATGATTTATTTGCCTTTTTCTTACTGTTTTTTACTACCGTTTCTTTTTCTTCAATACCAGTTTTTAATTTACTTTTTTTATTCGTATTGGTTTTTCAACCCTTTTTTTTTAATAATGCCTGGACTATCGCTAAGCAGCTAAGTGCTGCTCCGATTCGCCTCAGATTATAAAAACATTATTTAATCTCTTGATTGATACATATATATAGATTTTGTAGGTACTGCAGTAGCAGAACCAGTACTGAGGCATTCCACATTTAGTGACAGTAGTGTTGTGAAACCGGGATGAGAGTATCTGAAATACAGTAGGAGGTAGCTGTGAGACACGGCCAACTGTTAGTATTACTATTGTAGTATTAATTAGTATAGTACTATTGTAGTATTAATTAGTATAGTACTATTGCTGCTGTAGTATTACTACAGCTAGCATTACTTGCAATTTAGCTATAATATATATTAGTATTAGTATATAGTAATATAGCTTAGTACAGTAGCTACAGTATGTTAAATCATGGAAACCGGGAGATTAGATAAATTAATTATTATGATTAATTAATAATTAGATTAATTTAAAGTACCACCAGACCACGGTGAGTGGTCTGGGTGGTTGGGTGCCTTCCAGTGCACAATTCCACTGCTTCCAAACCACAATTCCACTGCTTCCAAACCACAGAACCAATACTGGTGGCCTAACAGCCTAAGTATTGGCCTACCATGTACTGAACTGATATAGCATAGAAGTGACAGGCTCTATCACATATGGGGACCCATGATTTTTCGCTACCTGCAATCAGCTCAACAAACACAAGCCTACAGGCTGACAGGCACTATACTGCAACTGCTATTGCTACAGGTAGGCTATACTGCTATTAGGTATTACCGGTCAGCCGGTACCGATACCAGGATACTGTATTATTATAGTCCTAGTATCAGAGTGTGTAGCGTAGCAGTAGCATACAGCAGTACATACAGTCAGTGTTTTTAGACTGATTTTCATATTCCGATATTACTGTATTATAATTCTGGATTACCGGTACTTGATTATGGCGAAATGTACCGGTACCGCTGGTGGTACCTCTAGCTCGGATTGGCCTACAGCACTTTGTCAATGTCATGATGAACTTTGCACCTTTGATTGTGTCAAGGACCTTTCTTTGAGGCAACTCTATGAAAGTTTGTCAATTGTCTATTTGGGAGTGGCAGAGTGGTGGGTAGCACACAAACTTGGTCCTGTGGTAACGCCAGAATGCAGTTAATTAATCAAATTCGAATTAATAATCAGTTTATATCACCTGATAATATATTCTCAGAATTTTACTATACAGGCATATAAAAAGACAGGCCTATGTCTGTATGTGACAGGTAGACAGGCCTATGTTTACAAAGTACTTACGCTTACACCTAAAATTAAAGCAATTAATTAATATAAATAAATATAAATGCGGTTACTGTATGCTACCTGGGTTGCTGCCTTAGGCCTAAACAAATATGAAGAAAAGTGGTCCGATCGCGCATCGATCTACACATTGAGGCCATTAGCAGATTAGCTATATATAAAATAATTCAATACACAAACCCAGAACAGTAATAATGTACAGAATATTGTTGTTGGTTTGCTTATAGGCGGCACAGGCAGAACATAATGATAACCAAATGATAGCCAAGAATTTAGCCAATCAATGAAGGCCGCTGGAAAAGATATCTGCTGGTGAGTCATTAGTAGCAGAGTGGAATTATTTGGTGTAACCATGGCCTACTATATATAGTAGGCCATGGTGTAACCATCGAAATTCATATGCCCTTCATGAAGGTAGATAAGTTAACTAATATTGGTTAGATGTAATACAACAGGTTCTATAGGGAGATAGTATAGAACACATTAGTTTGGTAGGACAGCTGAGTTTGTGAGAGAGAGAGAGAGATGGGGGTGGGGAGTGGAGCGGCTGTGTGTAGTAGTTATTCACTGATTGTCAAAGGATTCGATGGTCCACTAGGATACAGTGCTTTAGATCCACAAGAATTTTTTTTGTCCGTTGAATTGTCCGCGGAAATTGCTACCGGTGTACCGGTAATTGGTAACTGGTAACAGTATATTGTAAGTATAAATAAAGCCTTAGAATTATACTGTATTATACTACATTAGATTTGGATTAGAGTATTGGTGGTTCTGAGTTATCAACGATTGATTAATGTATCATAAGTAGTAATGATTTGATTTTAAGGATAGTATTTTTATAAAAATATTTTAAAGAATTAGAAAAATTGGAATTAATGATTTTATCTGTTATGTTGGATCAACTGTAAAAATTATCTGAAACTAATATACAGTACTACCAAAGTGAATCAATTTCACGAACCATTTAGGGCTTAAATCTCGTCTGATCGATATATTTTGGAGATACTTCATTAATTTTAAACACTACTCAATTGATAATTATTGTAGCTGGACAGTGTATTGCAGCTATATCTTAATGACCTGTTGAAACAATAACTACTATCATCTTCGATGATAGATGATTTTGATTTATACCCATAGATAACGACGTATAATGCTTTTATTAATACATATTTTATTTCACTTCACATCCACTCTGGCCCTTTTAATACGCATATATTTCATCTAAATTTAAATTTAATACGCATATATTTTATCTCATTCCATATGACATCCAGTCTGTCTCATAATTATTAACAATGCTCCTGTAATGGAATATTTCTTATCTATTATATTTTTAAATCTAACATTAAAATACAGTAATATTTTTAATTCGGTGTATTTTAATGTACTTTATTTATTAACTCACATGTTAAAATATGTATGTTTTTTTTTAGGGGAGAAACCCCATCCATAATACTAAAGTTAATTTGTCAGCATATGTTATCTTTCTTCTAAGTTACAGTATGGTGTAAATTTATATAAATAAATAATAATAATATTACATTAGTTATTATTTATAAATATAATGTAGAACTTCGATCTTCAAACAGGTGGAGCAGTTCCAACTGACAACTCCTCTAGTAACGATGGTAACAACTACAAAAAAAATATATTGAATAACTTATTTAAGGGAGTAAAGTGAATCTTTGGGCCAAAACGTCCGACAAGCAAATCTTGCATTTCATTCATTGGGCCGAAACGTCCTAGGCCAAAACGTCTTAGACCGAAACGTCTGTTACCCAGACTGAAGACAGGTAGGCCTACTTAAATCTAAGTGATTTAAAGAGTGTGTGGCTGCCGCTACCTTTTGTCAAATAAACAATGCAGGACAGGTCCAGGATGAGTGACAGCCGCGGTGTCCGCCAACCCCGGATGCGCCAACAGTGCAGTATCTATTAACCATAACACTTCTTGACGCCGCTTAGAAATCTAACCAACCGTGATTTATTTTTGAACGGCTTTTCCACCAACCTGGCTATAGAATGTTGTTGGTTGCTACGGTATATGGCACTGACATAGTATAGACTGATAGAAGCAGCAATGAGAATGCTAAGGGAATAAACATTCGAACAGATATTGAAAACCGTCGTGTCAGTCCTGTCCTTCTTTGTGAATTTATTAACATATAATATTACTTTCGCTGTTTCTACATTCAGACCATTAGCTATATAAAATAACGCAACACCATCGAAAGTCATAGGCCCTTCATGAATGTAGAGAAGTTAATTAAGGGGTGGGGGGTGGGGGGTAGGGATACAGTGCTATATTAAATCCACACGTTTTGCTTCTAACTGTGAGACAGGTCATTCCTGTCTGACAGGAATGTCCTGTCAGACAATTGATTTTGCCTGCGGTAAATTGACCCGTTATTTTTATTTACATTAGAGGGAAAGGCAATTGAAGATACGGAGGTTACATATGCATATGCATTATGCATTATATGCATTATATTATATATAAGCATTATGCACATATGCATTATATGCATTAGACAGCAGTAATCTGAACCCATAATGGCTGCGTTTTTGTAAGACGAGTAGTTGTCATTGGTGTTTCATTTGGTCTGCAATGTGTGGAAGTGATACAGTACGAATTTAATTATCCATTCCCCTGGACCCACATTGGTACATTTGGTTCCAAGTGTATCTACTCAGAAAATCGTTTTCCAAGAGAGAGAATATTAACATTAGCCCTATGGGACAGCGGCACTGATCAAAGCTAGCCAACTACCGTTATAAAATTTCAATCAATCATTCAATGGGAAGTACTCTGATATGTGAGTGGTGGGTGGGCTGTGCATCTAAAAGGGCGCTTTCTTGCTGGTTCTGCTTGCTAACTATGTTATGTGCACTGCTGCTACTCTAGTCTTCCTTCCACCTGTGCCTTTATAATGTATAATGTTTTACATGGTTTCCTAATAAACCATAATTCATGTAAATGGCGCGGTTATAAACAAAAAATGTATTAATTTACATTATTAGTAAACAAGAAGTGTATTTACTTTCATTTAATATCCTGAACTCGATTAAAATTACATTATTAGTTCACACTTTAAAATTAAACTATAAAAACTGTGACATTAAAAGCGAATCAAATAAATAAATAAAATAAAAAATTAATTAAAAACACAGAAAGACTATTCTTTATTGCATACAATAAATTTCATCACGATTTGTAATATAGAAATAATAACGATCTTGTTTCTATTGCCGGTATATTACTGATAATTAATTTGTTTATGAAATAATATACCTTTTCTCACTTCTATACTGGATTTATTATATTTATTTAAGTTATTGTATATGCCATCCCTACATAAATAAGACTTTATCAAGTTTAGTTGAAAGATATTTGCGACCACATGAAAATACTTGATCAAGTTAGCTTAGCAATGTGGTGCATAATGTGGTGGGTTAAGGCCCCATATTCCATAGAAGGAAAGAAAGCACCTCTCTCTGAACAGGTACACTATCATGGGGACTGGGCACTGGCCAGTGTTTGCTATTGACTGCAGTAACCGAGTGTGAGTATATTAATAAGTATATAAAGTAGTTAAACCTCTTTATTTCTTTTCAATTTCAATTATTTGTGTTTCATTATTACACTTATTCACAAAATGTTTTAGGCATGCTATATCATCTTTAAAGACATATATAAAGACGAAACCTGCGCGGTATGGTATAAACAATCGATCATTGAATGACGCTAGAATACCATTCACATACGCGTCCGATCCATATTGCGGTAAACCGATTGCACTCAAGCAGGCAAATAAACCCGACAAACGAACCCTAACTCAACTGGGCCAAACCAAATCAGCGAAACGTGTCAAAACTACCTTAGCCCAAGAACCCGAGACCCAACTTAGTCAACCCCAACAACGTGTTGCACCACACTATGTGGAAGGGAACGATACTGTCGTAATCAAACTTGTTGATTTTGCTTCAAAGAGAAAGAAACTTGGTGGACGAAATATTACGTGTGATCGGCTCTATACATCCATACGATTGTTGCGAGAATTACAATCTCGTAATATTACACTAATAGGTACCATTCAAACGAATCGGAAAGGTGTGCCACCAATTCTCGCAACAATAGAAAACCGTTTTGAGTTGAGCGTGAAGGCATTATGGGAGATAGGCAGGGGCAAACTTACAAACTGTCTGATGTCATACTGTACGTAGTGCAAACAAAGAGCACGGGAAAGAGGTTCGTATTGACCGCATTAATTTTATTGAGGTTATTCTATACCGCAGCCACAGTCTTCTAACTAGTGAAACTTCTATTAAGGACAGTCTTCTTCCAGCCAATGAAAGGTTGAAGCTTCTTATAGATAGCTTGGATGGTGAGCCAAAGAAATTAGCAGAAGGGTTTAGGGGTATGCCAAATGGTATAGATAATGCATGGGACATTCTAAAGAGAAGATATGGTAATGAAACAACTTTGGCATCGAGGATTTTTGATAAGTTGACAGTTCATCGTAAGGTTACAACAGATAATTTAATTGCATATGCTGATGAACTGAGAACCATATGTCGCCAGTTGGATTGGTTGAGGAAATCTGATACCTATAATAATCCAATGGTTGTGAGAATGGTTTCAGCAGCACTGCCCACAGGAGGTATAGGTTATCGTTGGGACAAAATTGTACTTTATACACGTGATAAACATAGACGTGAACCAGTGATGGAGGAATTTCTCGAATTTCTTCAGAAGGAAACTGACTTAACCTTTATTAAGAGAGAGCGTGAACGGTCTTCAGACAAACATTCAATGGGAAAGGATAAGGTTGCTGACAGACATTCTGTTGGGAAGGATAGAGATAAGAGACGATCTCACAATATTATGCAATTAAATGATATACATGAGGAAGGTGAAACAGAAGATGACGCAGGTGGACGTGTACAAAATCTTTATAGCAAACCTTCAAAGGGTCAAGCAAAGTTTCCTTTTAAGAAACCTCAACGTGATTTATCTATAGAAAATAAATCAAAACCAATCAATATTGCAATTGCAAATTACTTGGCTGAAGCATATAGTGTTGACTGATGTCATAGATGGTGGAACTCTAGAAGGTTCTTGTCTTAACTCCATTGGTGATAACATAAAAATGAGCAAAGAACCTTGTATTAGATGCAAGAAAGGAGGGCATAGGATAACCCTGTGTGACGTTTTCAAAAATGACTCTATTGCAACTAGGCGAGAATTCCTTCGTAAGAATCATTTATGTTTCATATGTTTGTGACCGGGACATCTTCGTTTAGACTGCAGATCTTCTTTACGATGTTTCAAATGTAAGGGTACTCATAATCTTTTGCTTCATGTCGACAAAACACCCCCATCACTTGATAGGGTTCATAAAATATGCGAACTAGTAGAAGAAACAGTTAACAATAGTGATATTATAGATACTGATGAATTTGAGGAAAATGAATTTACTGATGAAGAAACTTGCGATTCTCGATATGTATATAAAGCATTGACCTATGAGGAGGATACTAAGATTCATCCAGCAGTTTCAAAGAATCAAGATCGTATAAGAGAGTTTCCAATTCTGCAGGTTAGAATTAGGGGAACAAGAGGACTAGTGACTGTAAATGCTCTATTAGATAGTGGTAGCTCTCTTTCCTTTATTGACAAAGAGTTAGCTGAACTAATTTTTCAAGGGCAAACTAGGAAACCTCTACGGTTAAATCTCTCTGGTGTTATGGATGTATTATTATTATTATTATTATTATTAAGGATTTACACATAGTGTAGGGGTCGCCCCCTGAAATAAAAACGTAATTCATGGAGACTAACAAAAATATACAATTTAGACTGAGTAGCACTATTAAAATAAAGACAATCCAGTATTCGTTATCCGAGAAAATTAAAATATATTTATGTTTAATCCTGTTTGTTCATATGTTGTGCAATGTACGTACTGAAATTGGTAAATAAAAAATATATGTATACAGCAAGTGATAAAAATATATATACAGCAAGTGATAAAAATATATATACAGCAAGTGATAAAAATATATATACAGCAAGTGATAAAAATATATATACAGCAAGTGATAAAAATATATATACAGCAACAGCAGGTATATATACAGCAAGTGATAAAATTATAAATACAGCAACAGAGCAAGTGATGAAAATATATATACATCAACAGAAGGTACAGCAGGTGATAAAAATATAAATATTTTAGCAAGTAATAAAATCAAGTGAGTAAGTTGTTAAGGTTCAATATTCGGAGGTTGCAGTTCATCTGTGTACAGTCACAGTTAATTTTCCAACTGCAAGTGATGTCAACATCGTAATGTTGGTGAAAGTGGGCCCAGAACAGATTCAATAGGCGCACCTTTAAACCAACGTGATTAAAATACTCTGTCTGAAGGGGAAGCTGATTTGCCAATTGTGGTGCGCGAAACCAGAAATTTTGCTTTGATATGCACTTTAGGGGGTGTGTGAGATCAAACGAGGGTCGGTTAGCGCTACGAGTGTTTCTTCTGAGGTTTGTTTGCTTCATCTTTAGATGTGGCGACCAGTCAATGTCGTATTTATTATTTATTATCTTTGACAAGGTTAGTTGGTCGGATAATTGTAAGTATAATGAGATCGGTAGAATGTTTAATATTATGAGTCTCTCCTTGTAGGTGTGATCGTCATTACCAATAATCCAGATTGTTGCTCTCCGCTGGATGGACTCAAGTTTGTGTGCGTCCGTCTTGTTGGCAAACCAACAAGGCGACCCATAGGTTAAGATTGGCAATACCATGGATTTATAGAGGTTTAGCTTGGATATAGAGGTTTAGCTAGAACTGCTTCTTCGGATCAGGTATAATGTTCTATTTGCTTTACTGCATTTGTCCTTAATGTGGGCGGTCCATGATAAATTTGATGTTATGGTTATTCCTAAATCCTTCTCTGTATCGACTCGAGATATAGTCCTTGAGTACAATGACCGAGCTTCTATGTCGCCTTTGAAGACTATTTGCTTGCATTTCGGTTCATTAAAATCTAGTCCAGCCTCGAGACCCCATGTCACAAGTCGGTCAATATCTAATTGTGTGTTGATGATGGAATCGACATGTGATACTGATAATAATTTGCAATCGTCTGCGAGGAGAAATGGTATGCTGACATGACAAACTTCTGGGAGATCATTGCTCTCAACAACAAAGAATAGTGGTCCCAATAGGGACCCCTGAGCCATGCCACTGTCGACAGATCGGGGAGTTGACTTCGCGTTTCCGACTTTTACTGACTGTGTTCTTCCTGCTAGGTAGCTCCGGAGGATATACCAGAGATTTCCGCGGACCCCCATTATCCATAATTTTCGCAGAACGGATTCGTGGCTGACAGAGTCGAACGCTTTCTGGAAATCTAAGTATATTACTTCTACTGTCAATTGGCCATTATCCGTACCCTTGTAGACATTGTCTAGAAATGTAAGTAATTGTGTGATCGTTGATCTTGACTTCCTAAATCCATGTTGTGCGTCGTGTAACCTACTACGTACTTGTTCGTAGATGGGGATAAAGATGCAACGCTCAAATACTTTTCCAGGAATCGCTAAGAGAGATATTGGCCGGTATAAGATTACCTTGATTCTACTACCTTTTTTATGTTGAGGATTTATTAGTGCATGCTTCCATGCTACGGGGAAGTGGTTTTTTTTTTTCAGCCTCCCGAATAGGAATGACATTGAGGGTGCTAGTACTTTTGCGAGGGATTTAAATAATGAAGGTGGAATATTGTCTGGTCCACGAGATTTCGTAGCATCTAGAGACGTAAGTATATTCTCCACTGTGTCAACTGACACGTCGTAGTCGTGTGTCGTGTTCAAGCTTTCAGAGTTTGTGTCGTTAAATGGTGGTTTTATATCGCTAGTAGGTATTCGCGGGGATTTAAAAACGGAATGGAAGAACTCGTTAAATAGATTAGCCTGATCCTCATGAGTGGATGCCGTACGATTCTCGTATTGTACTACTGGTGGCAGTGAACAAGACCTCCGTAGGCTTTTGAAATATTTGAAGAGATGTTTCATTGAACGGGTGTCCGCTAGCTGCATCTCGTACTTTGTTTGGTCAGCTAAAATATCATTTTCAACTTCTTCCTGTAACCTTTCCATCTTAACCTGAAGGTTTAATGTTGGCGATATCTTTGAAGCAATTTTATGTATCAACCACTCTTCATTAACGCAGATTGCAATTCAGTGGGCACTGCTGGCGAGTTAAAACAATGTCATACCAGATCTACTTATCTGGGAAACCAACACAAGGCATTGCCGTGAACTATTGGCTATAGCATATAGTAGACCAACTTGAAAGGGATAGGCCTACAGGACTTAGGAGAATCGAAATTGCGACAACTATGGAGAATCGGGAAGCCGGGAAGGATCTAATTTCCAGTCTGAGCATGCTTCACCTAGTAGCAGTTGTATAATAATATAGTAAAATATATATAAGTGAACTTAATTGACAACTATTATCGTATTTATATAAATTTATATTACATTTGCAATTTATTATTGGAATTCAAGAAAACATTTAACAGGATGTCATTCACAAATAATTATATAACAATAACAGGTTTGAGATTTAAAATAAGAGAGTCTAATTATAAAATATGGACATTGAGCATGAGTATAGTGATTAAGTTTTTATGAAGCAATATAATGGTTTTTGTTCAGAAAATGGGGAAAAAAATGAGAAAGCACGTCACCGGGGGTTGAACCAGCGCTATACGTACGTTTCGGCGTAACAGGCCTCATCAGTAGCGCTAACCAGCTCAGCCACTAGCCCCTGACACTCACACACCCACCTAATCCCATTCTATTGAACGGGCAGTTGCATCCTATCTCTAACGGCGGACCTACCGGCCTCAAGTATGTTTGAGTGAAACAGGAGCTGAAGTACAAATAAATAAATATTCAGCTCGAGTATTGCTGCCAGGTGATATTAATTAAATAAATTGGAGTTGAGCTGTTAATGCAACTGTGATTAATGATGTATAATATAATGGTTTTTGTACAGAAAATGGAAAAAAATGAGAAAGCTGAACAAAAACCATTATATTACATCATTAATCACAGTTGCATTAACAGCTCAACTCCTATTTATTTAAGTAATATCACGTGGCATCAATACTCGAGCTCAATATTTATTTATTTGTACTTCCCTCCTGTTTCACTCAAACATACTTGAGCCCGTAGGCTCCGCTGTTAGAGATAGGATATATGCAAATTAAGACTGCGTATTCAATAGAAGTAGATTAGGTGGGAGAGCAATTGTCAGGTTCAAGTGGCTGAACTGATTAGCACTACTGATAAGGCCTGATAGGCCGAAACTTATCCTGGTTCAACCCCCGGTGACGTATTTTTCCCTTTTTCTGAACAATAATTACTTATTACATGGGTAAAAAAGTAGAACTTTTTTTCACTATTCCTTAGTGAAGCGTTTATTATTTACCAAGCGTCAGCGAGGTTAATAAAGGGTCGAGAGAATATTGAAATAAAATTGTTCTACGTTTATCTTCCCATGTAATACGTAATTTTATTCTTAAATTGGTACTTTTTTGTTGCTTAATTCTTCAACATAAACGTACAGCGATATAGTGTTACAATATAAATTGAACTATAGTATTTTAATGTATTGCTTCCATAGTTAATGCAATTCAAATTACTGTACTCATCAACTCCTGATGCTGTCTTACTCAATGTTAAATAATTTAGTGTTCTCGAATATTTATTATGTAACTACAGAGCCGCTTAACAACATAAACCAATATTGGATATTGAGTTCCGTTTTGAAGTACGCCGCGCAGACACTAAATTTGCAATAACTTTTTTGAGTATGTGAATGGATTTTACTCAAATTACGTGTAAACCTTTTCTTACGTCGATGCTCTTTCAACAGATTTAATAAAATTTAAGAAATTCCACCTAAAATATTTTATTTTAATTTTTCCATCGGGAAAAAAATTAAAATCAATGCAATCCTATGGGTAACTTTTTTCCTAGAGGAAAAAAGTGCAACTTTTTCTCCAGATTTTGTGGTAAATTCGAGCGAAAAAGTAACAATTTAAGAATAAAAACCATTATATTACATCATTAATTGCAGTTGCATTAACAGCACAACTCCAATTTATTTAATAAACTTTTTAGACTTTTGCACTTCATCCACAAATTCAATTATCTATAGACACAGGTTAGATTCCCATCGTTTTTTTTCGCATCTTCACATTTTTATTCTTCAAGTCGTTTGTCTTGTTCATCTGAAGTCCTGTATAAAATAATATTTATTATCTTATATATATATATTTAAATTTTTTATAATATCGGGTATAATAATAATTTAATGGATATAAATTGCACTGATGATAGTTCAATGATTGAATGTGCCCAACATTTAACTAACTACAAGATAGCATACTTTCTTGGTAAGTCAACATTATTAGTAAATGGTTGTAACATCCTGCTATTTAGTTGCCTTTTGCCATCCTACCACACTTATTTAAATTAACTACAAGTCAAGTCAACTGCCTGTTACACATTGATACACAATTATATAATACTACATGACATTAATATACCTACCTAGGGCCTACCTGTAATTACTAAAAATACACTTACATAATAATTAATATACATAATTATTATTAATTATTATTAATTAATATTAATAATATATATAATGAGTGCAGTCACAGATACATTACAGATACAGATACGATACCTAGTTGCCGAATCGCAACTTCAGTTCGCCGAAATGCAACTACGAGTTGCCGAAACACAACTATAGCACTTGGTGATACGTAATTGTTCAGTTGCCACAACACGAATTTGAGTTGCCTAAACGTGACGTAGCCAAGTAGTGGTAGTATTTTTGAAAAAATTTAATTTTAAGAATCGTAACAATTTAATAAATATTTAATTAAATATTTATATAATAAATACTGTTATTATAAATAGTAATAAATACCCCCCCCCCCCCCCCCCCCCCAATACAATTTCATATTTTTTTGCATCTACTTCTCCAGAATTTAATGGGGATTGCAGACCCGAAAACCGCTTAGAGAGACCCCTTTTAGTTCACCGAGTTATCGTACATCGTGGAATATCTGTCTGACAATCTGTCTGTCAAAATGTAAGACAGACAACCGCCCGACAGGCAGACTAGATTCCACCAAATATTAAAACAGACATCTGAAATTAAATCAGCGACCCCGAAAACCCCTGTAAATATCATTTTAGCTCGGTGGTCGTGGTATGCTATGCCTCCTTCCAACTATTTAATTTATTATTAACCAACCAGACCCCATACAGGCAATTTTATGCGGGATGGTTTGAACTTTGAAAGCAATTATCTCTGAATGACATTTTTTCACACGAAAAATACTATCGTTTTTTGTAATTTTTTATTTATTTGAAAGGCAATTTCATAAGCTTAAATAAATTTCGGCCAGTTTTCTTGATTACAAAATATTTCCCCATATTTTCCAATTATAAGTTAGAAAAAAACATGGGATTTTTCACTTTTTTTCTATTTCTATTTTTTTTTACAAAATTGCCAATTATCAGATATAGAAAATTAAAACAAACTTAAAATGGCCGAAAATGAAAATATGATGAAAATGCACATGCTGGTTTAAAAAATGTGGTCTCGAATAAAAAAATGAAAAATAAATAGATATAGATATAGATAATAGATAGAAATAAATAAAAAATGATTGAGAGACAATAGTAGGCCTATAGGGGCAAATTTTTGCTTGCTATAAACTTATATTTGCTGCCATGATTTTTCCCTTTGAAGTGACTATATTGCATAAATAGTCCGTACTACTACTAGGATCGGCATGCTGCATTGCAAAATTGAACCACCACAACTCATCACCCATGACATTTGCTTCAAATCCAGTGTCCTTTAAGATGCGTCTTAAGAAAGTCATGGGCTGTCCACCATGCTTATTCACTCCATGAGGCTGCCAAAGTACAAGATTATGCACTGGCTGGTCCTCACGGCGAAAGCAATGTCCTGCAAAGCGGAGGCGATTTTGTTCTAGTGTCAAGCTTGGGGGAACCAATGAGACACCTCCAATGTTATATAGTGTCTGGTTGGAGATGTGTGCATTGTACTTGACACAATGAACCCGGCGTAGCATTCTTGTGAATGTGCCATCCAGAGATTTGGTGTCCTCGGCAGTTAGAGCCCAGCATGGACTCCCGTAGAGGAGTACTGGAACTACTGCTGCTCTAAATAATCGGACCTTAAGTTTCCGATTAATTCTCGGTGACTTCCAAATCCTGGAAAGCCTATTCAAGGCTGCCCATTCCTTTCCCTTACGTATTCGAAGGTCCTCACCTGACTTCCGGATCCATGATCCCAGGTAACAGAAGTCGTCCACATGCTCAAGCAAACCATCCTTTGAGCTTATGCTCATCCGATCAGAGACTTGCTGAGGACTTTCAAAGTTAACTGTCAAAATGTTGGTCTTTCTGGAGTTAATAAAAAGACCGACACTAGAAGCAGCATGTTCTAATGAGCTGAGGAGCCGCTGGGCTCCCTCTAGTGATTCTGAGAGTACTCCAAAGTCATCAGCAAAGTCTAGATCAGTTAGGGACTTGGCAGGATTTCCTCGACTTCTGGAGCCAGTAGGTGGAGTTATCATCACCCCATCATCATTATGATGATCTAAGGACATGCGTAGAACATAGTCAACAACAATTATGAACAAGAATGGTGCAAGTGTGTCTCCCTGGAGGACGCCCCATAACACTTCAAATGGTTCTGTGTCACCGTCAACAGTAGACACAAATGTTGTCGAACCATCGTATACTTATCTGATTGCTGCAATAATTTAATCAGGAATCCCATATAATGAAAGTATGATGAACATACGTGAGCGAGAGTCTGAATCAAAGGCCTTGAAGAAGTCAACAAAGATAACAGCCAGATGCTTGTCTTTCTTCTAATTACTTATCCTTCTACGTGCCAAAATGGGCTCCATGGTCCCATGACCTTTACAGAACCCATTCTGATTTCCACGGAGAAGTCTCTCAATGGGATCCCTGATGCGATTTTAATAGAGTTCTATTGTATAGCTTTGCAGCAATCGAGATCAATGAGATTCCCCGAAAAGAACCATAGAGTGTTAGGTTGCCCTTCTTGGGAACTGGCACCAACTTATTTGTTTTCATTTCTTGTGGGACTCTTGTTGTTCGGTACATGTCTACTATGATGGGATAGATGAGCTTTAAACACTCAGGTATTTTAAAGACCTCAGGGGGAACACCATCTACTCCACTGGCACGATTGGTCTTAATGCTCTTTGCAGCAGCCTTCACTTCTGCAAAGGAGATATCGCCAATGGGAATATCTGGGAGTACAGACTCAGACACTTTTACTTCTATAAAGTTATCAGGCAATACCCTGTCATTATTGAGGAGCTTTTCAAAGTGGGCTTTCCAACCATTGAGGCCATCGGCTGGTGATTCAGCCTTAACCTTGGTGGTTGGTTGGCTTTTCCGCCCAGTAAGCAAGTTGATCGATTTCCATGCCTGGGATGATTGCCTGCTGTCGTCAGCATCATTGATGGCATCAACCTGTTGGTTTATTAGCTCCTGTAGATTAACAGAGTACTGCCTGTTCAGGGATCTAGATGCAGCCTTAACTGCATTCTTGGCCGATGTAGTCTGTTTGAGTCGGGACTCTTTCTGTGCCTTATGAAGGTCATTTCGGTACTTCTGAATTTTGTTGTCAGTCCAGGGGGCCCTTTTCCTGTTTTGAGGGTATACAGGAATTGTTTCTGCAGCTGCTAACTTAACTGCTTCTGTAAAGGCAGTATAGCCCTCACACTGATCTGCCGCCTCAGAGGCAAGAGCCTCATACCTGTTGCTCAGCTGTAGTGTGAAGCTGGATCTCACACGTGGCTGTTGCAACAGAGAAGACCAGTCATGCCGTGGCAAGACAGATTTCGTTGTTCTGCTAGCACGCAGACTAAGTCTTACCTAGGCCACAATAAGGCAGTGATCACTGGAGAAGGGTCGAAGTGTAAATGCATTACAGTCTTGCATAGAGCTCCTGTATTTCCTACGAAACAGAATATGGTCTATCTGGGACTTGTGACCACTGGGTCCACTATGAGTCCATAGCTTTCCAGTTCGCTTCTTGAACTGGGTTCCAGCCGAAAACAATACATTTCCAGAGATAAAATCCTGAAGATGGACAGAATTTCGGTTAACACTATTGCTATAGACCCAGGGTGATGTAGGTGATTGATGCAGACTTGCATCTTCTACAGTACTTTACTATATACAAATCTCCAGCGCGTGTTTGTCTGTCTACTAGAGGTATCTGTGGTCGTCTGTTCGCTTAACTGTAGGCTTATATCAAATTTAAATTAATATTGAAATTTAAAATATCACTGGGGGTAAGAATACACAGATGGGGTTAAATTTCACTAAAAAATCACCCAACACCCAGTGTAGGTTCACCCCCGGTTAATTGAATTCTAACTGGGGGGTGAAATTACACTAGAGAATTTTAACCAGAGGGTAATTTTTTTGGGGGGTGGGAGGGAATTCTCTGCTGCTACATTTTCATAAATCCAGCTGCCAGCTTCCACTGAAAAATATTGTGGCTGACAAAAGTACAAAATTTGAAGCCTACCCTACCTCCTAGTTGGAATTTGTGCAGATCGCGCTATTCAATCTATGGCGCGATTTTGATAACGTTGGCGGGAGAGCCAACACGTGTACGGCGCAATTTTTTGAAAATCCAGCTGCCCCCCAGTCTGCCAGTGCAGCTGCAGCAGTGCATGGCGCGAATTTTTGAAAACTGTTGAAAACTTTTGAAAACCTGAACTCTGAACACAGACACAAAAGTTGATCCAAGAATTATCAGTTTGAAAAATTACGCTCGCTTCGCTCGTGTTTTTTTTCTATTGTAAAAATACCATCCACTGGCAGTAGGCCTACAGGTTACACAAATATAAAAATATAACGAGTGCAGGGGGAATTTTATGAAAGTGCGGCACGAATTTATAACTTTTAGGCGCGAATCCGATAAGTATTCCAACTAGGCCCCACCCACATGCTGCCATGCAGAAAGGTATTATTTAGCATATACTGTAACAACCTGCTGACATGCAAATTACTGCTAAGCCAGTAAGCATACCGTATTGCTGTAATGACGTAGGCATACTTCTGTACTGCCTGACTGTGTACTGCATTGCCAGATCGCTGTAATGATGTAGGCTACAGCTTACTGGCTTTAACAGTATAAGATTAAGATGCAAGTTTAATTAAGATGTAAGTATAGGCGTGAGAAGTCTGTAAGTGTAGGCGTAACGTTTACTCCCTTAAATAGGTGTGTTTTCAGTTAAATTGACACTGACTGACTGTTTTAACCTATTCTTTCATTATGCAGTTATGTTACTACACCATTACTGCTACTGGCAGTGTACGCGCTTTTGAAGACCTTTAGCAGTTTAACCTGCCAAAATTTATATGTCTTTTGGTTTATAAATAGACTTTAGAAGTTGACAAATATTTAATACCAATAAACACAACATTAGCAGAAGCCAGCCTAGTGCGCGTCCATTCACCCGCTGGATATACCCGGGAGACTGGATTCTGAGGGCTTAGATTATTATTGCAGTGTAAGCTTACTGTATTATTCGATTGATCGTTAATAAATAATTTCTGACTAATATTATTCACTTTCGGGAAATATTAACAGTTCCTTTAGGACGTGGCGCTCTATCTAGGTAAACAGAGATATGACTTATACTAATCACAACGGCAAGTCTGTAAGGCTTATGATTCACGTATGAGGCGCATTCTTTAGGAAATGCTTAGTTATCAGTCACAATCAGGCACACTACCGGTAACACACAATACTGCTCACTAATTTGCCGACCGTCAATGAATTTTATCATATATAAAGGGAACAGCAACGGACTCATGTAGTGCTTATCAAATAGCATTAAATTCACTACAAACCACAATAATATAAGTCGCAATTGCTATATATAACCCGTCTCTCTAACCTGTAGTGTATTAAGAAAATTGGGAAATTTGGGTTCTTTATAGATGTTCTCCAAATAATATTCAACCAAAACACAACAGTAAACAGCAGTATAATAATGTATGTTGAACCGATAATGTAAGACTGAATTGAGATAAGTTGATTGTTATGCACTGATAACAGTTATACGCTCTATAATTTAAGCCTACTAATGTTTCTTCTAAAGTATGAAAACGAGTTGACTCTAGAGCCGGTGTTCCTGGCCTAGATACAAACAACACAACAGTATCAAGAAAAAACAGTAAGACTCAACACTACTAGCACGATCTGCTAAATATCTCCACATCGACAGAAAAAATCGCTCTGATTGGCTTAAGCTAAACAAAGAACCATGTGTCCAATGGCCGTTTCCATGTCAGCAACCAGCTGTTAGATGTCGTAATCTGAATCATCAAGGCTAAGCTGTGCCAGGGTATTTGGTGCATTGCGGGTTTTTTGCCTTACCATGGCCGGGGCCGCCAAAGCACACATATAGAAGAATGACGTTTATGTCCGTTAAAACACCTATAACGGTACCTTGCGGGCGAGGGGGATATATATATAGTTAGAGAGCTTTTTAGAGTATTCCAGTGCCTGGGGGGAAACTGGATTGCAAAGCAAAAGGGCCAGTTATATCCCACAGAAGCTTTTACACCGCTCCCAGAAAATGGGATTTGAGTCTATAAAATATACAAAATCACAGTTTCTAATATACGTAAATACTCTAAACAGTTAGTCTTTCTTACGCGGACGGCGTTTACGCAGTTTTTTAAAGCTAGCCAGAGTCTTTTTCTTTTTGGGGCGAACTCCTGGGTGAAGGGTGCAATATAATTGCATCAGAGGGTGTAGGATTATGGTCGGTGTATCCGCCAGTCGAAGTGCCGGGTTGATTGACATCAACGTCGGGGGAGAGGGGTCTAACGGCTTTGAGAGCGCGTTTTAAGACAGCCTCTCTTACGGGTCCTTTACGAGTGGTCTGAACGAGAGCCGTGGGTGGACCATAGGCAGTCAGAAACTTCCTGGGTTTAATGGTTCTTTCCAACTCGCATTCGCGGGCTCGGTATTCGTAAGGCCGTCGATATACTTCCTGTAACTCGGGGTGTGAGTTAACAAATAAGTCTCCATAGTCTGGGTCCTGACGGATATAATTGATTAAGCTATAGGAATGAAGGTCGCTAGGATTAACACTCCTGAGAAATTTGCGTACAAACTTGGTTGAAATACATTCTCCGACGCGCTTCAGTAGTTCGTAACTCGATATGCGTGATTTCTGTTCGACAGAAGCGAATAGATAAGGATGGAACGCATAAACTCCTTCGTAAGCGCGTCCAGGATAATAACGATGGCGCGAATCACGATGTAAATCAGCGTTCGCTTCCCAAGCTCTGATGTAACGTAGTGTGATCATTTCATCTACGCTTTCCAAATCGTGATTAAAAAGGGCAATCGAAACTGGCGCGTCCCTTTAGTTGACAATGTTGCCATTGAGTCATAAATTGAGGGCAAACTGCAAAAATGTGCAAGTTATTGAGTCTGCAATACGCGCAATAAATTTCCATCGCCGGTTGTTCGTGGAAATAGGAACAGCGGACGTTTGTGTCCATGGGCGTAACATGGTCTCTCGATGCGCATAACCGACAACGTTGCTGAGAAACATAGTTGGCATGGCGATAATCGTACGCAGTGAGACACTGTGGACCTTGATACCATTCTAGGATGTAATTGTTGTCGCTGTTCCGGGCGCGATAGGCTGAATCTCCTCAGATTCTAGGCATATTGGTTCGTCTTCCCAGTCTGTTACGAATAGAATTTTCGTGATCTATTTTCGGTTTATCGTTACGACTCCGCTGGGTATGATATTTAAATAGAACCATTTCCCTTTCGGTGTCTACATCGTCCGTATCATGTAAATCGATAGGATGGCCGGTAGTTAGGAAGTCCATATACGTACCATTACGATGCGTATAGCGAGCGGTGAATTTTCGATAGTCCAATTCACGCGTAAGTTGCTCTTGGGACATCGGCAGTTCGATATAACGACCATCGTCCTCCGTAATGGTTGGATCGGCTTCATCGCGTATCAAGCTATCCACAAATGCTTGTAAAGGTAGAGTATATCGCTCCCTGATACCAAGATCATCTTCTATCAACTCCGTCATATCTGCTATCTGAGTTTATTAATATTGTAATGAGTTTATGTTTAGGCGAGCGGGCGTCGCTGCCTACCTCTCTTCGCCCCAGACAGTGGGATTCTCAGCGCCGATGTACCGTCGTCGCGGTGTTTACGCCAACATGTAGCAACATCACGACAACGATAACCGGCACAAGTCACTCCACTGTCCGTCCCAAAGGCTTGAATCCACTTTAGGTTCTTTCTATAGGAGAGTTGGGCTACTTTCACAATTGCGACTAGCTACTGTAAACACACCTTAGCAGTAACATTCACCTACAAACGCACAAATTCCACACAACTGTCACCAATTGTACACATACAGGCCATTTGTCCGTTAGTCAGTGCCTTCCAGAATGTCACGTTATTACTGTGTATCCTTGGATACTAACAGTGTGCTATGTATTCTCTATGCTATGCAATGGGACAAGCTTTCTATTGTTCTTTTAACTTGCTTCTAATTCTAGCGTGGGTGTTGCTATGGTGACATTATGGAATGCTAGCGGTAGAATTAGGGTAATTCTCATGCATACAGATCTGGAATGCTATTTAATAATAATTCTTTAATTGTCAATATCCTCTTTATGTATGATTTTATTAATTTTATCGGCTATTGACTATATGTTGGAGATTCTCGCACTCTAATACACTCAATAGGGTGAATCTCCGCTCCCATGATCTATTAATTAATGGAATTTTGGGAATGTTATAAATTGCGCAAAATGACAATTTATGAAATTCATTTAAAATATGAATTTAAATTTATTCCCGTGAATTTTATTATTTGATGTTAAAATTGACACAATTTTTATTCCAGAGCATGTCTGGGGACATAGGATCCTTAATTCTATGACAATTGTCTTTTAAGCGTATCGGTAAGTGCTGCGATATCTTAATTGACTAGAAATTTAAAGGATCTGAATTTTACAGATTTTACTAAATATTAAATTAATATTTAAGATGGGCACCGATTTATTCCAGAACTTGTCTGGGGACGTTAACCACTGATTCTAGAATTTGTCTTTCAAGTATATCGGTGGGTGCCGCGATATCTCAATCGACCAGAATTACAGATGGTCAAAAGGTTTAACAGATTTATTTGCGTTTTACGCTACTGTTAGAGGGACATCACGCTACTATATGTATTATTTAATATAAGGTAGAAGAGCAATATCGCACGAAGCAATGTCAGTGTGAAGAGGCAAGTCGTTTCCAAGGTCTACCCAGAGCTTGGTTTAGCCGAGACACGAGGATCTGAATTTTGCATTCCTAATACTCTGCCTACCAATAATACTTGAATATAGTAGTGGCTTTATTGTACTTTAAGAAGTACGGACATTTCATCTTACTGTAGTCACGTATTTATAATATGATACGGACAGTAAGGAAAGAGAAAAATAATTATTTTCTCGCCGTCGCACTAAATATATATTATAAGTAATTACGTACGTAATAAACACTAATATATTGCACTAATCTACTAAATAATCACTAAAATAACATTCTACTAAATAAAATTGAATAAAAACTATTATAATAAAGTACATAATAAAGTTCGCATATAAAAATATAATAAAATAGATAAAATAATATAGTCATACACCCACTCCAGACGTATCACGTTGGGGAGTCCCTAGATGTTTGAGGAATTAGGGAGGTGGTCGTGGGAAGAGTGTCTTGCCTTCCATAGTTTCCAGAGAGTTCTCTGTCTCTTTCAAGTAAACATAAACGACCAACTGGGCGATTGAGTTGTTGCGTCTCAAAGATTATGCCTGGCTTCTTGAAGTTACGCCGCATGACGACGAGTTCTACCGAGCGTACTAAACCATCATCCGAGATGTGAGTCTCGATGATACGACCTGTCTGCCACCGTTTACGTGGGAGGTCTGGATCTACAATAAGCACCATATCTCCGGCGCTGACGTTTTCTTGCTGCGCAAACCACTTAGTTCGAAGGTGTAGCGTGAGCAGATAATGTTTCTCGAAATGGTCAGCGAAACGACGGGATAGCAACTGCATAAGTTGCCAAGTTCGACGGCAGTATTCGTCTCCGTCGGCAATCTCCGATCGTGGGAGCATGGCTACAGGTTTCTTCAGTAGGAAGTGCGCGGGTGTTAGCGCTTCCAGGGAATCGGGACTCGATGAGACTGGCATAAGCGGTCTCTCGTTGAGATAGGCAGCTATTTCCTCCATTAACATCCGCAAAAGTTCGTCGGTGAGATACGCGCGGCATGGCACTATAAAGTGAAATGCGGTTTTGACACTTCGAATTAATCTCTCCCAACTTCCTCCCCACCAAGGGGCGTCGGCGGCGTTGAAGGTCCAGCTAGACGCTGTTATCCTTAGCTGGTCGTCCACCTGTCTTTGGTTCCAGTCCTTCACGTAAGCCTGTATTTCGTTGTTGGCACCAATGAAGTTCGTTCCCTTGTCCGATCTCATGGTATTACTCGTCCCGAAGCGAGCGATCTGTCGGCGTAAACTTAAGACGAAGCTGTTGGTAGATAGATCGTTCACCATATCGAGATGGATGGCTCTACAAGTCATGCATACGAAGATGACACACCATCTCTTGACTATAGTCCGAGCACGATATACTTCAATAGAGCCAAATAAATCTACACCAGTATTAGTAAAAGGTGGTTCATAGAAGCTTACTCGTTCCCTAGGTAATTCTGCCTCTCGCTGGGTTAAAGGCCTACTGAATGCTTTCCTACAGGGTATGCAGTTCCTAAGAACTTGGTTCAGAGCTCTACGGGGTTTATCAAAATAATAGCGAGTTCGAATTTCGCTAAGAACTCGTTCTCTACCAGCATGATAAAGTTTGCTGTGAACATCTACAATCATCTTGATTTGTACTTCAAGATTTCTAATGAGTATGGGGAATTTAGTGTCAAAGGATAATGGCGCATTGGTGAGCCTTCCTCCAACACGTATTAACCCATCTATCATTGTGCTAGAGAAGCGATCCCTTAAGCGCATCTGCGGATTTCTCAACAACAGGAAATACTTTTCGGAATCCTCATAGCATTGCAGGAGTCTCAGTATCTGCTTATTGGTTTCTTCATGCTCCTGGTGACTAATTTTCTCCTTTAGAAAACGGTCAGATGTCTTATATTTGGGTAAATTTTTAATAATATGAACTTGCGCAGATGTCAATGGAGCGGCATCACTAATGGTCTTCGTCCTGGAGTAGTGATGATGAAAACATCGCCTTAAATATGTGACGGCTTTACAGAGCCGATTCCAGGAACTGTAGTGATGCATTGCTCTCTGCAGCATGGGTGAGATTCCTTGCGAGACGTCTGGTATTCCAGATTTCCAATCTCTATCTCTAATTTCCACAACAGACTTATTTGTGGCAAGGGATTGTGGATCCGAAGCATCGTTTCCGGAAGTATGTAATACAGATAGATCGATAGTCGGTTTAAATAACTTCGATTTACTCGCCCGGGTTTTAGGTTTGACTGTCTCCGCTCCCTTGGCTTGTCTAATCTCCGCCGTAGTAAGGTGAGGAGGCCATTCATCCTCTTCCTTGCTCAGGAAGTCGGGTCCACCCAACCAGTCTGGAGTATCTATCAGTTCCTGTGGAGTTGCTCCCCTGGAGGCGATATCGGCTGGATTAATCGTACCAGGGCAATGTCTCCATTGATCTATCTTTGTGCGACTAAGAATAATAGCTACCCTGTTAGTAACAAAAACGCTGAACTGACAGACTTCATTGGTTAGATACTCCAACACGAGTAAAGCGTCGGTCCAATAAACCGTTTTCTCCAGTGGATAGTCGATTTGTTCTGTTACGTTCCGGCCGATGGCTGTAGCGTATAAAGCCGCCTTTAACTCCGCTCGAGGAACCTTTAACTTGTTGTTAATCAATGCCTTAGAGGTAACCAAGGCAACTTTGATTCCATCCGGAGTTTCGACTCGCAGATATGCTACTATACCTATTCCCATGTCGCTGGCGTCTCCAAACACATGGAGTTGATAGGAATGCGTAGGAAGAACATGGCCAAAATATGCACGGGAAATTATAAAGTTCTCGATGGCAGGTAGAGAATCTTCCCATTTCATCCATTTCTTTCCCTTAAGCGGATCGTCCCATGAGTGGTTTTCAAGCCACATTTGTTGTACTAAACTCCGAGCAATCAATATAACTGGGCTTATAAATCCCAATGGGTCGAAATAAGTGCTCAGGATACTTAAACAAATCCGTTTGGTCCGAACTGGGTTATCTCGCTGTTTTAACTGAAAAAACAGGATGTCTCTTTCAGTGTCCCACTTCAAGCCAAGCGTCTTGGTTTCAGGAAGATCGTCCTTTATTAAGTCTAGGTCTTTCGCTCCTCGGTCTTCTACCGGTATCGCTTCCAGAAACTCACGGGAGTTGCTGGTGAATTTCGTCAGTCGAAATCCACCTCTTTTCAAACACTCTACCGTTCCTTTCGCGACATCTATGGCTTCTTCTACTGATGGAAGGGACCTTAAATTGTCGTCCATGTATATATTCCATTTGATGTTGTCTATCACCTCTTTTGAGAAGGAGTCTCGATTGTCATTCGCAGTGGTTCGCACCACGGAGCAGGCGTTGGAAGCGCTTGATATGATTCCAAAAGCCTGGATGGTCATCCAGTACTCTACCGGTTTCTGATTGAGGTCTCCTTCAGGCCACCACAGAAATCTCAGGCTGTCTCTATCTCTATCCAGCGCCTTGACTTGTAAGAACATTCCTTCTATATCGGAGGCGAACGCGATGGAATATTGTCTTAATCTTAAAAGTATTCCCAACAAAGATTGGAGTAAGTTGGGTCCTGGTAACAACTCGGAATTGAGGGATTGGCCCATATATAGGGCGGAGCCATCGAATACGACTCGTACTTCGTGGGGTTTACCGGGTTTGGGAACGTAATGATGTGTTAAGTAATACGTTCTCTCAGTCACTGGTGTTCCTTCCGGTACTCGCTCCGCGTATCCCTTTGTTATAAATTTCTTCAGCTGAGTTTGGTACATTTCTTTAACTGAAGCATTAGCCGTAAGGCGTCGATGTAATTGAGCGATTCTTTTCTCTGCCAAGGGTCTGTTATTTATAAATCTAGGTTCTCGTTTTCGAAATGGTAGGCCGATTTCATATCTACCTTGGTCCTTTAAAAAACGTGTAGTTGTTTCCTGGATTTGCTTGGCTCTTTCTTCTTCTATCGATAGGGCCTTATCGTATGAATTGGGCTCTACCAGTTCTTGAGTAAAGAATCGTACAGCTAGTTCGTCCCGAGTTCTAGCGTTGTAGCGCTCTATCTCATCGTTTAGTTCGTCATTGTAAGCGATGGGTTCCGATGGGCGAATCAGTTGACATAGGTTCACCTGATTTTTCCAAGTTTGGTTTTCTGTAAGTAGGTCGATTGTGTTCTCTTCATCGAAGAGTTGGTAGATGTCGTCATTATCTGAGGAGTATGGTGTTTCCTCAGTTAGTTCGTCCACCTCACTGCTCTCCACTTCCCAATCGTTTACTCGGTATATTCGTTCTTGTGGCATTCTCTCTTCGAGAGTCCTGCGGGAAGGGCCAGTAAAGTACCAACCTACTCTAGTTCTTACCGCATAGGTTTGCAGTGGCTGTGGTTGAGCAGGCCGTTTCTCCAATGTTTCGAGCGCCTCATGCGCGTTTTGGCCGATGAGTATTTGCACTCCAGGATAATCTGTCTGGAATCGAGGTATCTTAAGATGTTGGATGCTCTCATCCTCGTCCCAATTATAAAGGTCTGCCTGAGTAGTAGCGAAGTTCTTTATAGCCACCATTTTTACCGACCTTATACCTTGTGCTCCTAATTTATCCTGGGGGGTGGACAACACACCTACATAGTAATCTGCCATTAGGGTAGATTTCCAAACCTGCATAATTCCTGACATATTCAATTTAGTCCAGAATTTGGGTTGTCCAGCAAAGATATCTTCGGCTAGTTCTTGATCGATGAATGTTCCTGTGCTGCCGGAGTCAAGGAGTGCGTTCACTATGTAACTTTTGTTAGGACCGTGAACTCTTACCTGCACTACAGGAAATTCTCTGATTCCTACGTTGGAAGTTGGAGCTTTCCAAGATGGTTGTCTGGCAAAAGTAGTTGGGGAAAACTCATTGTTGGTGTCCTTTTCATGAGTAAGTGCTCGATACACTGCGGTATTGATTAGATAACATGATTCGTTGGCGTCGGAGAATTCGTCAGTATAGAATCCTTCCATCTCAGATTCTTGATCAGTGTCGTTTACATCACTGAATTGGACATGTAGTTCGGGCTCACTTACCTGACTCGGGTTGTCTCGGTCGAACTCACTGTGTAACAAGATGTGATGTTTCGCGCTACACTTTGCACACTTTACGTCGGAGTAACAGGTTCGCCGTTGGTGTCCTGGTCTGAGGCAATTATAGCATAACCGCTTATCCCATACGACTGCACGTCTGTCTACAAGGGATTTCTTTAGAAATTCAGCACACGCACTCAAACGGTGGGTACCGTCGCACAGCGCACAGTTAGGTTTTATGTTACTCACTTTACCTTGGGTAACTTGATGCACTCTCGTTCTTTGTTCAGGCTTTCTTACGTGCATTCTGTTAGGGGACTGAGGAGGGGTCTTGGCAACCTGTTCTCTCCTATCGTTGGTTCGAGCTTTGTATTTACTTACGTCTTTTGAGGTTTTGCCAACATAGTAAGATCGATCAGTGTCTTTCCCGCTGTCCTCTTCTTGAGAAGCTTGGCTTTCGCCGTCGTCAGTGTAACACACCGGTGTTACTCTTCTCCTAGAAGCGGGTTTCTCACTTACCTTATTTTCCGATGTTTTCTCTCTGGACTGCTTGATGAGTTGTAGTTTTACCTCACCATCTAAGAAGGACATGAGATCAGCCATGGTAGGGCTTCGTCGTTGTTGTTCATTCATGTACAACACTTTCTTGTCCCAGCGTGTACATACTCCACCCTTTGGTAAAGTAGAGACTACGGCTCCAATAACCATGGAACTCTGATATTCATGAGACTTACCTAACCAGTCCAATTGTCTACAGATCTCCTGAATCTCATCGGAAAACTCTATAATCCCGCTACTAAGGAAGTTTCGGGGGGCTACTAATTTTGCATACAAATACTTAGCTATGTTATCCTTGTTACCATACCTGATGTTTAATGTATCCCAAACTTGTCTTAATCC
Source organism: Nemertoderma westbladi (assembly GCA_032718475.1). Lineage (NCBI taxonomy): Eukaryota > Metazoa > Xenacoelomorpha > Nemertodermatida > Nemertodermatidae > Nemertoderma > Nemertoderma westbladi. Next base: position 25,702 of record JAUCBJ010000506.1, on the reverse strand, counting down.
TTCTGGATGTCCAATAAACTTTAACGCCATTAACTTGGGAGGTCCTTCCAAGCACTTGATGAGGAACCTAAGTTTCTCTCCGTTAGATAGCACATAGTTCTGTATGCTGTCTTTGTAATATTCGTTGAAAGGTAACCATTTCATCTCATCTCCATTGAATTTGACGATCTCTCCCACTTTGACCGCTTGGCGGGCTTCTGTTCTAGCCATCTGACGCGTAAAGCTTTCTTGGGCCATCGTGTTATTTAATATCGAATTATCGGTATATAAATTTCTCGGATCATTATCAGGTCTATAAGGAATATCATTAACAACAGGTCTATAATCACCCTTAATAGGGTTTGCTATAGGAGTTTCTACTTCACTAGCAGTATAGATGCGTGTAGGCTCCACACCTTGCGCATGTAATACTTCAGACCTAACAGGTTGACACAATTTTACAGGGGGTATTGGTATCCCTTTTTGGATATTGACTAATTTGTCGCGTTCTAGCGCGATACTTTGCTGCACTTCTTGCAATTCGGCCCTACCTTCCCTTACTGTTCCCTTAAGTTGGTGGACAGTCTCCTGCATCTGTCCAAGCAGGAGATTCATCCCCCGCCGTCCCTCCTCTACCCACTCGACCGCCGAAGCGGGAGTCGCCAACATTGTAGCGGGCTGACGCGGGACGACGGGAGACAAATCTTTGATTTCTCTCTCAGCTTCCAGGACAGGGATATTCTCATGGACTGTTCTACCGGGTACAGGCAGTGTAGTACTGTGTAAAGGGAACTTAGAGTTAAGCTCTGGAAGTACAGGGGTCTCTAGCACAGGAGTGACTTTGGGAACGACAGGCCTAATTATTTCAGGCTCATCAACTATAGTAGGGAGTTTTTTGACCTTAATAATTTGGTCTGTAGGTTCTATACTACTTAAGTCGGTGCTAGCTAGTTGTCTTCTAACAGCTGGGGGCAAATCAGGCAATTTGTGACGGTAAGATGTTTTTCTACGCCTGCTTAGACGAGATCTATTTCCTCCGCCTTCAGGATCGGTGGTTTCGCTTTCCTCCGATGATGTATATCCCTGGCGTTTGGGAGTAGATCTTCTCATCATCTGCATGTGACTAGCAGTTAACTGTTTATTTATGTTGTCTTGCGTCTCTTGCAGATTTTCCAACTCCAGTTGGGTAGTCTCCTCAGAGGCTCTCCGTTCTGCTTCTGCCACTGCCTTTGCTGCTTTTCTTTCTGCTTCTGCTTCTGCCGCCGCTGCCTTTCTTTCTACTTCTGCTTCTGCCGCCGCTGCCTTTCCTTCTGCTTCCACTTCGGCCATTGCCGCTGTTACTGCAGCTGCCTTTCAGTCCTCTATCCGTTTTTTCTTTACTTGTTCTTCTTGGACTCTAGTGAGGCGGAGTTTTTCATCAAATTCAGCTTGGTTAGCAGCTAACATTTCAGCATCGATGGAGTCTAACACACGCTGGGTTCCTTCACTATTAGGGGAAAGTCCAGACAGCCGTCTCCTCAACTCTTCGTCTCCTAGGAATCGCTGATAGTCGGACAGATAAATGTCGATGGCGTCTCTCGTTCGTGGTCTCTCTGCGGTCTCTTCGCCTTCCACTTGAGAAAGGGTGGCATCGGTTGGTTCTTCATAGGTTAGTCTCTCAGACAGCTGGGATTTCCACTGGTCCGTTTCTTGTACTTTGAGACCTACCCGCTGGAACCAAGTTTTGACAGCAACCTGCAGCGACGTGTCCTGTCTTCTTTTGGAAGTTTCCTCAAAGGCTGATAGGATTAGTCTAATGCGTAGGGTTCTTTCGCGTACTTGATATAGCAGCTCTTCCTGCTCTTGAGGTCCTTGGGGTTGTCGAAACAGTTGTTCTTCCAATCGCTCCAAGGAGCCGAAGAATCCCTGCACAATGTGCACATATCCTGCTGCCGACCTCTTCCAAACAGCTGGATCCATTGTATCTTTAGTCACTCCCATCCTGTGTATATCTTCCCAAGTAGCTTCGGACAAATCTAACGGGAGTCCGAGTCCGGGAAAGTTCCATTGTGACTCGACAATAGACATCAATTCTTCCCTGGCGTATCCCGCATAATTATCTTGGGTCGCTCTCATACTTCTCGCCCAATCGGCTTGATGTTCCTCCACCGCAATCAATATAGTAGTTAGTACTGCGGCAGGAAGGGTGAGAAGGGGGTCCGAGTAGGCTGTAGCCGCCATCTGCAATCCGCGTTCGGGGGTCAGCTCTACAGTATCCGAACTACTGGAGCTATCTGATCGCTGGGAACAAGTTTCTTGACTAGGATGTTGCTGCTGTTGGACAGCTGCTTCCTGGTTCCGTTTGACTTGGGCCCGAGTGCCGATGATAGACCTACGGTGTTGGATTAGCTTAGGGTCTGATACTACTACTGGAGGGATGACCTTTCTTTCAGTAGGAGGTGAGCTGAACTCCTTTCTTAATCGCTCCACACTCCTATCTGTGTCACAGATGGTTGTATCGATTAGACTGTCTGACAGGTTTTGCTGGGTGTCAGACATGTTTAGCTATACAGTTGAATGCTTACTGCTATAGTTACAGTTAAAGCAAGTCTAGTAATTCAGTATGACCGTTGGCCTAGTACCAGTAATTTATTGCAGTATATTAGAATACCGGTATACACTTATAATATATAGAAGTATTGTAAACTAGTTTTGTCACAGAGTACCGGTATATAAATTTAGCACAAATATATATAAATATATAATAGGCCTATCGTGAATACCGGTATACAGCTTACACTTATAGTATATATAAGTATAATTATGAACTAGAATTAATTACAGAGTACCGGTATGATTTCAGCCCAAATTTATAGAAATAAATATAATAAGCCTATGGTAAATACCGGTATGTCAATTATTTTAGAATAATTGAATTTCTGAATATTTTAGGGTTACTTGGTTACTTTAACTTACTTTATTACCGTTATTTAAGCAGTAGTCCAACTGATATTGAGACCTAGTTGTTGTATGGCAGGCCTACTATTTATAAATCGTTTGAGTTGATTTATAATATATATATACCCGTTTAAAAGGGGTTTTGTCAATATTTGAAATAAATGTTATTATTTCTGGGGAGAGTCACTACACAGAAGCTGTGCGCTCTCAGTGGAGTGCTACTTATGGGACACTAAAACAGATTATTCTAATTTACCTAAGTTACTTAATACTACAAATTACTTACGATGCGGGTGAGATTTATTCTCTAATTAAACACAACAAAAATATTACGTACGAAATTTTAGGGTAATTTTACAGGAAGTCTACAAACCAGCCTAACAAAGGGTTAGAATTCTGGTTATTACGATGGACAGGGTACTACGGTATTTGAAAATAATAAGTAGTAGTAAATATATTGCACTGTCCAGATAGGAAAATACCACCGCCTGACGACCTATAGCCATATCGCTATAGGTACTACGTTATGTATCACGGAGTGTTCCTACCTGGAAGTTAATTACCGCGGACTACCAGATCCAACGTGCCTATTAACCACTTTACAACACAAATATACTGCCTACACACTAATTACATTCGGAAAGCACTGTACACTAAACCCTAAATTAGGTACAAGTACTGGTACAACAAATAATCAGTAGTTAAATATACTTGAACAGTTAAAAGAACCACGGCATCTGCTGGAGTGACCAGAGCACAAAGTCACCAGTCTTTTCCTACGCCAAGCAGTCCGTGTAGTACCGGGGTTAATTTAACTATAACGGTATGTGTAACAAACACAATTACTGTAGGAATAAACTTGGGGACATGAATGTTGCGAATAATCGCATAAACTCTGAATAATAAATATTACGCTACCCGTACAGAATTCTCAAACAAAATACAAACCAAACGCTGGCAGACTACCACCAAGCCTAAATAAACTACAGTATGTGTAGATTCCGAAATGGTTAGTTAGTATGCGTTCTAACACGGTAGTACGACTTATTCTTTAAGAGGGGATTGACCTTACAGCTATGGCTGCCCCAACTTACTAACTGGCACTTTATCAGACAAACTCTACACACGCAGCAATCTCTTCAGACCTAATAATAGCTAGACAACAATCCAGCCTACAAAATATCTGAGTAATAACTATTACGGTACCTGAACAGACCACACAAATAAACACAGGCCTAAACGCTGGCAGAATACTGTCAAGCCTAAATAAACTACAGTATGTGCAGATTCCAAAATGGTTAGTTAGTATGCGTTCTAACACGGTAGTACGACTTATTCTTTAAGAGGGGATTGACCTTACAGCTATGGCTGCCCCAACTTACTAACTGGCACTCTATCGGACAAACTCTACACACGCCGTAATCTCTCCAAACCCAACAACAATCCGACAACAGTCCGGCCTACAGTTATCTGAACAATCTGAGCAGACTTACACGTCTTCAGCTCAATATTAACTTACTAGGAAATAAAACTGACAGAAATAGACCTAAGTAAAATCCCAATAAAAACCAGGCGTCCCCGATTTAATATCGAGACCTACCGGTATACAATAATCAAAATCGAATAATACTAATGTACTTATACTGGAAGTACCGGTTAGGACAGTTGGGCCTACGGACCTACAGAAGTACCGGTTCTGGCAGTTGGACCTACGGACCTACAGCAGTACCGGTTCTGGCAGTTGGGCCTACTGACCTACAGAAGTACTGGTTCAGGTTTACCGGTCGACCGGTACTTTCAACTTTATTGCTTACTGCAATAAAGTATATAACTGTTATTGTACGCGCTTTTGAAGACCTTTAGCAGTTTAACCTGCCAAAATTTATATGTCTTTTGGTTTATAAATAGACTTTAGAAGTTGACAAATATTTAATACCAATAAACACAACATTAGCAGAAGCCAGCCTAGTGCGCGTCCATTCACCCGCTGGATATACCCGGGAGACTGGATTCTGAGGGCTTAGATTATTATTGCAGTGTAAGCTTACTGTATTATTCGATTGATCGTTAATAAATAATTTCTGACTAATATTATTCACTTTCGGGAAATATTAACAGTTCCTTTAGCGCTGATAACACGCTCTATCTAGGTAAACAGAGATATGACTTATACTAATCACAACGGCAAGTCTGTAAGGCTTATGATTCACGTATGAGGCGCATTCTTTAGGAAATGCTTAGTTATCAGTCACAATCAGGCACACTACCGGTAACACACAATACTGCTCACTAATTTGCCGACCGTCAATGAATTTTATCATATATAAAGGGAACAGCAACGGACTCATGTAGTGCTTATCAAATAGCATTAAATTCACTACAAACCACAATAATATAAGTCGCAATCGCTATATATAACCCGTCTCTCTAACCTGTAGTGTATTAAGAAAATTGGGAAATTTGGGTTCTTTATAGATGTTCTCCAAATAATATTCAACCAAAACACAACAGTAAACAGCAGTATAATAATGTATGTTGAACCGATAATGTAAGACTGAATTGAGATAAGTTGATTGTTATGCACTGATAACAGTTATACGCTCTATAATTTAAGCCTACTAATGTTTCTTCTAAAGTATGAAAACGAGTTGACTCTAGAGCCGGTGTTCCTGGCCTAGATACAAACAACACAACAGTATCAAGAAAAAACAGTAAGACTCAACACTACTAGCACGATCTGCTAAATATCTCCACATCGACAGAAAAAATCGCTCTGATTGGCTTAAGCTAAACAAAGAACCATGTGTCCAATGGCCGTTTCCATGTCAGCAACCAGCTGTTAGATGTCGTAATCTGAATCATCAAGGCTAAGCTGTGCCAGGGTATTTGGTGCATTGCGGGTTTTTTGCCTTACCATGGCCGCCAAAGCACACATATAGAAGAATGACGTTTATGTCCGTTAAAACACCTATAACGGTACCTTGCGGGCGAGGGGGATATATATATAGTTAGAGAGCTTTTTAGAGTATTCCAGCACCTGGGGGGAAACTGGATTGCAAAGCAAAAGGGCCAGTTATATCCCACAGAAGCTTTTACAGGCAGACTGGACTACAGTAGGCCTACGCCGACTACAGTAGGTAGGCCTACATTTATAAAAACTGTCAGTCATTAATTAGACTACTGCACAATTTTACAGTCTGATTCGTACCGGTCTGCCGGTACTGTTTAAGTTAGAACTTGAAAGATATTTCCGTTTATACTCTGACAGAGTTAGTAAATTCCAAATAGACCTATACATATTCTGTTCGTGTAGCGCTGTGGGCTATCTACCTCCTGTCGTAGGCTACATTCCAGCAGTGCAGTATGACAGACACTAGCAGATGAAGAAATTACCACAGTCAGTCCTGTGGCCGTATTATTCTAAGGCCGTATTATTTCCTACATGATTTCAGGTCAGGTATTCTAGGTCATTGATCAAGAAAACTTGCCACCTCCATGCAGCATAAAGGAGGTGCCACCTGTAGCTGCATAGACCCTCTTTCTCTTACTAGGGCAAATCTGATCCTGTAACTAGGACCCCCTTCATTTTGGGATAAGGACGCCCTTGGTCCTGGATTAAGGACCCATATACTTGTCTGCAGGGGTATATGGCCTGGCCAGGCAGATGGTGATCTACCAATGGCTGGTCAGGAGTAGTGTTCTCATGTCCACTCTGATTGCACTTCTCTGCGACCTGCACCTGGCAGCAGGGGTACAGGGCATGACCCAGCAGATGAGCTGCACAGCCAATGGTGGGTCATGTGCGCCAGAGTAGATATGATGGGCCCCATATCTGACTCCACTGTGACACCCACCCTGTGGAATGGCAATCCAGGGTGTGGTATTTGCCCTGAGAGCTGACTCGGCAAAACTATGGATTACATTAGTAATGCGGAGGTATGGTTCGCATGTTATTCTAATGCTCTGAATTACATGCGTAAATATGACAGGATTCGCATTGTAATCTAATGCACTGAATCACAGGCGTAAAAAAGACATGATTTGCATTGTAATCCAAAGCCTTGAATCGCATGCGTAAATAAGACAGGATTCGCTTTGTAATCTAATGCTTTGAATCATAAGTGTAAAAAAGACTAGATTCGCATTATAATCGAATACTCTGAATTGCAGGTATAAATAAAATATTAATCTCATGATAATCGTATGAACTTTATCGCATTTCGTAAATCACAATAAATCGCCCATTGCTTCATTATCACATTCGATTCACAGGGGCATTTTTCACAGCCTTCTAAAACAACTGTTTATAAGTTCTGTGGTGTTATCGAAATTACCATTACCAAAGTGTTGCAACAGTGTGTTAAACCTACTGTATTGAATAGGGCTAAGCTGTATATTGCAGGGATTATGCAGTGGGTTTCACTGCATTACCAAGACAACTGCTGAAATAAATAAAAACGTCGTCCATCTTTAATACTCAAGGTGAGCCTTGAAATCACTCTAAACTACAATTTAATCCAAAATATAACATTCTACGATGAATAGAACTGGAAATAATAGTGTTTGAAATATCGAAAAAATGTGCACTATTTAAGTGCATTTTGCACTAAGTGCACATGCGTCTTTTCCCAAGTTGTATCCTATTTCACATACTACAATCTATCCTCTATCCAATGAAAAAGATTTCAGATCAAACGGCCCAGTAGAACCGAAGTTATTGATGTTTAAAAATAGTCACTTGAAAATTTCAATTTCACTTGGTTATCGAGTTACATTGAAGTTGAGTTCGCGGGTTCGAAAACCAATATAGCCCATTCTGAATTTTTGCAAAAAAAATATATTTTTATGTTTTCTCTAAAATCGCTCTAACTTCGGTTCTGGTGGTCCAAATTCATTAAAATTGGTATATTCTTTGCCGTAATTTTTTTTTCTATCTTTTGAGAGGGGGTCATTTTTGGCCCCAAAAAAAATGAAAAAAAGGGCCAAAATTACGCGATATTTTTATACCCTTAAAATTCGTAATTTTAATTATAAATGTTAAGAAAAAAGATAGCGGAGGTAATTCACTACATTTTAAATGTACTTTTGGCGCAATACGCTAAATTATAATAGAGAAGCGATTTATTAAAAAAAAAAAAAAATTCGTCCCTTTTTATAAATATTTTATTTCACACGATCGTCTGCCGCACCAGTTGTATAATAGCTACGGCGTTGTAACTAACGCTGAAAGATAGATAATTTAACGTTCTATAAGAATGTTTAAATACGTCTCCCAGACTTTGAGTAGTTTTCGAGCTAGACGTGTTCCCGCGCAGCGAGTTTGAAACGCAAAATATTAATATTGGCCCTTATTTTTTAATATCGTTTGTGCAGCAAAACCAATCGAATATTTGGATTCCCCGTATCGATATTAACCGTATAAAATGTACCTTAACCATGTAGAGCCAAAAATAAAAAAGTTATTAGTTATAAACATTTTATCATTTTCTGGCCCTTTTTGGACCCTTTTGCCAACATATTGTTTGTACCCCCATTCGATAGGATCGTAGCCCCTGTGGTGTTTTATGCATTCCGAAAAAGAATTGGCGGATTCCTACTCGCGTTTTTGAATTAAAAATTTCGGAAATATAAATTATATAAAAAAGATGGGAAAAACGGACAACGTTACGGCCCCTTTTTCCACCCGAAATATTAATAAATATTTTACCCCCATTCGATACCAAGGTAGTACCACTCTTCCCCTTTCCAACTGCGTTACTTTCGTCCCCGTACTAATTAATATTAACCGAGTTGTAGTGGATCCCGCAAAGTCATTTTGTCCGTTTTTCTAACTTTGACGGACAATAGACGGGAAAGTAAGTCAGGGACCCCCTATTTTTAAAGCTGTAAAAATCTAATTTTGTGTCCCTCTTTACTTTTCAACGATAAAAAAAAGTACTTTCGCCCGTGGTTTTTGTGGTTTACATAGAACCTAATGTTAAAATCGACAAAAATTGGAACGAAAATTGTCCGTCACGTCTGTCAAACAGATAGAATGAAAAAAAAAGGGCCAAGCTAAGAATCTTAAAATAGGCCTGCCCGTCTCCAGTTCGAAAATAAAGAAATAATAGTGGCTAGTTTAGGAGCTACCATGGGAAACCCCAGAATTACGGATAACGTTATAGATCCTCCGGTATTAGGAGCGGCCGTATTCACCTCACTCACACGGCCGCGATTGTATAAAAGTGAAAATGGTTTCATCCCACTTAGTGCTACTGTAGTACTGTGCAGCTGTAGGTTGGTTAGGAGGCTGGTTTGAATGGAAATATATCGAAAGTGAAAAAGTAATAATAATAAACCGGAAATAGGTTGTCATAAACGCTGGAAAATTTTTATAGCAATATCTTCGCAGGATATTGCGTTCGGGATGAGGACCAGCCTGTGCGCAATCTTGGCTTTGGCCGCCTCTTGGTTTGGATTAATAAGCAAGGAGGACAGCCCATGACTTTCTTAAGACGCCTCCTGCAGGTCACTGGCCTTGGAGATGCAGATAATCTCCCGAAAGTCATGGGGGATAGGGTGTGTGGCAGCGCAATTTTGTCGAAAACATCGGAAACAAAAGAAAGTGCAACTGCAATACAGCAGGCCGATTATAGATAGATAGAAGAATAACTGCAATATTAACTGGTGAAATATCACTGGAGACACTTTTTACCTGCTTGTAACTAAAGATTGAAAGCGAAAATACAAATTCTGGATCCATCTAATTACATCTCTGCCCTGTTAGGTTTCTTGTGAATATACTGGACCAATGTTTAATATAGTTTCAGGAATTGAAGAACCTTTATAGTATGAAACAATTATATTATTCTTTCTTAGTGTTTCTCGTTACTCAATGAATTTCTCGTTACTCAATGAAGCCAATTAAATATCTAATTTTTTCTTCAGATTTTCCTCTTGTAATATATAGATTTGAGAGAAACCTTTCAGGCCAAAAACTATAAAATTGTAATTCAACCAGCAATCTACCTAGAAACCAATGCATTTGAAAAGGGAAATTGTAATTACATGCAAAAAAAAGGAGAAAAAGTATTTCATAACTGAAGAAAAAGTAATTCATAACTGAATTACTATTTTAAGTATTTACATGCAAAACAACAGAAATCGTAGATGTAAAAATAGGATTGTTGATTTTGAACCCCTTTGTACATGCACTGTACTGTATGTATGTATTTCACCAAGAAGCTAGTCATTTCTATTAGTAGCTATAATATATTTTACATAATATCAAAAAAAAGTTTCAAATACTATTGCTGACAATAAATTAATCTCTTTAATAAAAAAAATATCAGTTTATTTTATGAATCGTCCTATCGTCCTTTTCCCCTCCTTCTAGACTTCCCGACTCTTTTCTTCCCCCGACTTTTCGAAATTCCCTTTCCTTTATTTCCCTCTCCTCTACGACTTCTTGCGCCCCCTTTAGATCTCCTCCAATCTTGATTGAGACATCTCCCTTTTCCATGGCATCTACATGGAACATGTACAGGTACTGCTACTTCTGTACTGGTAGGTGGTTCACAATCCTGAAACATGGCAGCCTAGTTGGAATACGCGCTGGGGCGCAGCGGCAGTCGCGAATTATTGAAAACCCAGCCCATGCATAGCACGTATTTTTGACTGAATACTGGTACACATCTTCAGCCGCCTATGGCAGTACATGGAGCGAACTTTTGAAAACCTAAACACAAAGTACAAAACAAAGGGTTAGATAATGAGGCACCAGAATCGAGATCATTAGCAGCTTCATTGGAAACCTCAGTAGTCGCCTGGGCTCAGTAGTTGTTCCAGTGGGAGTAGGGTGAACAACAAGGCTATCAACATCATCTTTAGAGCGAACATTTATGTATCTGATCCAAGTTTCCATCAGTTTAAAAAATTCCGCTCGCTTTCGCTCGCGTTTTTTCTATTAATGGAACACCCTGCACAGTGCACACTATGCCTTCTGTATGTTTGGTCAATGGTTATAATGATAACTTTTTTGTACTATTGTTATTGTCAGTCACATTAATATGACTGTATGAAATTGGCCTAAACACAGACTTAGGTTATCATGTACGTTGCACACAAATGACAAATTGTTTTCATAAATTTAATTTTTTTTGAACCACAACCCGGCAGCCAAGCTATAAAATTACAACCACAATGCATCAGTCCATCTAAATATCTAATAATCGAATACTTTAAAATTGATTTACTTTGATCGTCTTGTTCGAATCTTTTTTAATCAGCAACACTAGCTACTTTTCAGCTCTCCTGATAAAAAAAACATAAAATACCTAAAAATTTATGCTCACTTCGCTCGCATTTGCTTACATAATTTGAAGGGCATATCAACAAATTTCCCAATCTACAATAATTGCTGAATTTAATTATTTTAATTTCCATTATGTGGAGAATTTCTGCATTTAGATTGTGTGATTCAGTATGCTTACCGTATAATAGACATAGATTCATGGTTGAGGATATTGTTGATTTTCCACACACAAAAGAGATGAAGCTTAGTGAATGTCTAGTTAAATTGGCTACAAGATTATTACAATATATTTTGATATGTTTTTTGGACAGTTTTTTTGGACAGTCGATTTTAGAAGAAGAAGCGGTGCTAACGTTTTTTACACAACTTTTTGTGGTATTTGTATTTATTCTGCAATAATCATATGAATATAATAATTTATTAATACTTTACAGCAAATGTTATTTATCCCTAATTTACATGATATGAGATACCCACCACCCAGCTAACTGTTTGTAAAAGAGGGAAATTTAAAAAGTTGAACCCGCTACTATAAATTGTTTGAATTGCAATATGTGCAATAATTGCAATTAGTGCAGCACTGAAACACCCAGTAACCCTGCCCGTTTCTCAACTTAGTTATCGAGCCACATAGGCAGTGGGAGGCCCCACGAATTAGCGCGAACTGGACTCGAGTACAGACCCAGCCTATCGGCACGTACTGAAGGGACAACCCCACGAACGGTACTCTGGTTCAGCTCGACTGCGGTGCGAGAACCTTTGCAGGAAGCCACGAATGGAGAGAAGTCACCACGCCGAGCCGAAACATCATCTGCGTAGAGATGCTTCTTCTCGTCTTCAGCCAACTCTAAGAAGACAGACATGGGGAGTGACCCACGTATGACCCATCATCTAGGTTTACAACACGAATATCTATCAATGCCTGGGTCTGTGGGTTTAGTGCTCCCCAAATGCCAACGTCGCACCGAAGAGCTGCTGGACCGTTCACTCCCTGCTCCCATGTCGCAGACATGTACTCCCGCAGACAACATTACATGGTCTGAATGCGCGCACTGCTAGATCTCCGACACCATCCCGGAGTTCATTGTGCCATTGGATGAAGACTGCCCTTTTTACAGTTAAAACCGTTTTAAAGTTTAAGAATCAACTTTTTGTTGATAAGGATGTAAACAGTTGTACTTTGCTGCACTCGTATGTGATAATTGAATGTACCGACATACTGACTAACAGGCGGTTGTGATGTATATATTAACTTTTGGAATGAAGAATTGGAATATCCTATGCTTCTATGTTGTCTATTATATTACAGTCAGCTGCAATTGATTGATTACATTCCGCTGGCCTTGTCTGCATGGCTAGCCGATGGTTAATTACCTTCCACCTACACATGGCTCACAGCACTGCTGTAGTCTGTCTGTCGAGGTCCATTTGTTACACAATAAATGTACCATATTTGGTTATTTATATATTTTGCTTTTTACCCTTTACATACTGAATCTCACATTTTGCTTCCAGTAGATTTAATAATAATTTTAACTTTCTGTTAACATTTTGAATAGTGTTGTTTTTATTTTGGAGGCTATATTGAAAAATATCGAGAGCTGAAAAATATCGCGAGTAAAAATAACGAGAGTTGAAAAATATCGAGAGTAAAAATAAAGAGAGTAGAAATATCGAGAGTAAAATATCAAGAGTAAAAATATCAAGAGTAAAAATATCAAGAGTAAAAATATCGAGATTAAAAATATCGATAGTAAAATTATCAAGTGTTGAAAAATATCGAGAGTAAAAATATCAAGATTAAAAATATCGAGAGTAAAAATATCAAGATTAAAAATTTCGAGAGTAAAAATATCAAAATTAAAAATTTCGAGAGTAAAAATCTTTTTAATACGGGATGTATGATAATATGTGATTATAATTACCATTATAATGTATAAGTATTTTTCCAAAAAATGTTCTAGAACAAAAAAAAATGTGTTCAAGAACAAAATATTTATCAAAATTGGTAGCTTACACGTGTTCTATAACTCTGGTCAATGGCTACCCAACGTGTATTTATGCCATTTATTTGCACTTGCACTGCTGTACCCCATGCACTGCAATGTTCTGCTCACAATATTTTTACTCGCAATATTTTTACTCTCGATATTTTTACTCTCGAGATATTTACTCTCGAAATTTTTTAATCGCGATATTTATCAATACTTGTTATTTTTACTCGCGATGTTTTTACTGTCGATATTTTTACTCGCGATGTTTTTACTGTCGATATTTTTACTCACGATATTTTTCAATTCTCGATATTTTTCACCAATACCTATTTTGGGTGATGATTTTGATAGTATATCTACAAAACATTCCGATTATGTTATAAATAAAATAATTTTGATTAAAATTGCAATCATATTATTTTGCATTATGAAATACCAGCAATAAATTCTATGGCAGCAATAGTCACAATTACTATCCTATTTTCTTACAGGATCAACTGGCATGTTCGTTTTGGCAGTTGTTGGCACAATTACAAACTTACTTTCATTTCTCACAATGCGTCGAATGCAACCCCAGAATTCCACAACAATTTACTTGCAGTGTCTTAGTGTTGCTGATTTCATGTCTCTCATATGGGATACTGTTGTAGCTATTGGTTAGTAACTAATAAATAAGGTAATACAAGTAAATTCTGAAATATTGTTCAGGATGTCATCCAGTATTATGATAATTGATGTTAACGACATACTGACTAACAGGGGGTTGTTATGTATAAACTTAAAGGAAGATCACCCCCAATAAAAGAGTTACATATATTGCCTCATCTTATAGTAATCCATTATAATAATGCTCCTCAGGATCGATATCTCTGAATGAATAAAACAAACTGATTGTCCCAATCATTTGAGATTTGAGCTGTTTGAGAGTTTTGTTCTTTTATCAAAATAAAAATGAAGTTTGCGTTTTTGATGCATATGTAAACTTGTAAATTAAATATAATTGATGCGTATGATGGCCATTTAACTCTAGTATTTTTGATAACACTAGCTAACCCAGAACCCATACCCGGTAAGGAGACCAACTGACCCAAACCTAGGGCCTAAAGCCATTTACACAGCACAAAATGACCGACGATTTCACAGGAGAAATTGTGACGTGCAGCGTTACCATAGGTGGCAAATCATCAACACTGGCCATGATCGATACTGGAGCGCAAGTTTCGCTAATGAAGAAATCATATTTCAATAAGTGGTTCGGAAAAATGACACAACTCCAGCCATGTCAACTCATCATCACCACAGCGAACACCATTGCGGAACCTGGGAAAAGTACTACTCAAGAGCATCATCATCTAAAACGAGACTATTAGAAACGTCGGTTTTTTGGTGGTGGAAGATGGACAAATATATCAAAATGTATTATTGGGGGGGACAAATGCAATCAAGGGATACACGTAACAAAGAAATGAATCACCTGGTGGACTGTGCCAAGGGCAGTCGGCGCTGCCGAGTGTGCAGCACTGCCACTAATCGTAGAGAAACAAAGTTCTTTTGCACTGGGTGCCCTGAAAGGCCATTTCTTCATCCGAAGAATTGTTTCTACCAATACCATACGGAAACCAAAAAGCCCAAAGCGAACACGAAACCAAGAAAAAACCAAGCCAGCAGAAAAAATAAGAATAAACTGTAACTATTCTCGGCGCAATATACAACAAAATTACGTATTAGCGCCTACCGGACCTATTGTTTAACAGATTTTGCGTTGTGTTGTCATTTTTACATCTTGACAATTTATTGTATCCGACCATAAACCATTCCGATGAATGATACTTGGGCGATTTTATTACCCTTCATTTTTAGTTTGACGATTTTAATAAAATGTGAAATAAAGTGGGAGTCTAAATTTTAGTCAGGTGTTTTCTGGTTTGTATTATCTTTAATCTGCTATTTGTATTGTTTTCTTTGTTATTTGTTAATTATGTGAATGAAAATTATGACTAATATTTCATTATTTTATTATTATATGTTATAATTAAATGAATTTACCATGTCATTTAATTACTAATTAGTGAATATGAATCAATCCCGATGTGGAAAAAATGAATTTAATCAATTAATCAATATATCTGCCAAATCTTGAAGGGAATTTTTCCAATATGAAATAATCATCTACTTTCTGCATCTATGCCGTTACGTGCTGACCACTGCTGTACTGCAAACAAATTCCCCATTATAACCGCACCCATTTCTCCAGATTGGCTAACCTCTACATAGTTATTTATTCACTGTTATTTTGTCTAGGAAACGAGATTTATCTAATCAATCCTTCAACCTGAATTAAATTCGCTAACCCTATTCTTTAAACATCAGGACAACCTGATCCCCAAAGGCCAATATGAATCCCACAGTATAATACCTATTCTGGTTGAGACCTAACAGAAATAGATTTAAAGTATGGGCGGGGTGGCGGGGGTGTAACACATCTAGGGTCAATAGATCCTATAGAGTTTTTTAGATCCTGAAGAATTTAGATTTCATGAATTAAGTCTTTAGATCCCGAAGTATTTACTTCCCAAAAATATTTTACTTGAATTAACTTATTTTACTATGATAATTATTTTAATTATATATAATATTATCAATATTGGTAAATTTCTTGATGGTGGACATAGCCTTTTTTTATTTCCAAACAGATATTATATATTGCAGTAAATGACAGTATGATTTCGATCAGCACTAGACAAGTACATTGTAACAGTTTCGCTGCAGTTATTATGTATATACAATTATTGGTAAAAAAAAAATCTGCATGTCCATCAAACAGATAGGCTGAATCACAACGCGAACAGCAGTGGGTGGCAGGGGCTGAACGACACCATGTAGTAGGATTCTGTGTCAACACTTAGAAATGGTCAACACTTCTAAAGGAATTTAGTGCCCATGTCAACACTTCGAAAGGCCATGTCAACACTTCGAAATAATAATGAAGTAATAAGATAATAATAATAAATAATAATAAAAACTGTATTTATTTTTTGTTACCATATTATTGTATTATTTATATTGCGTATTTAGGATAAAATCAATTCCAGTGAGATATATGTTTCATGAGCCACAGTGCTAGGATATACAGAGAATATCACCTGTTCTAGGTGTGATATACGATATATCAACCTGAAGCAAATAAACAAAGTTTATTTGCTGAAGGTTGATATATCGTATATCACACCTAGAACAGGTGATATTCTGTTTACCACATGTGTTCGAACTTATTGAACACGAAGAGGGCCATCCTGCGTAATAAGGTAAAGCGAACCCCGCTCCACAATTTAGTATTTTCCTCTCGAATTTTTTTTATTATAGCTAGTAATTGTTGCTTTTTGTATAGAAATCGCAGAACACAGAAGAACACAGCAGGACACAATAGAATACAGGCGGAACATAGGCGAACACAGCTGTAATTAAAATCTACACCAAAAAATAACACACTTGGGAAAGTACCGGATTTAATCATACAACTGTAAGATGTCAATTACATATTTAAATTAAATGGCGGTTTCCATATCCTCCAAAATAAATTACTTCTCATTATCCTGTAACCATGGAGAGTTGGTTAGTTCTACAGCAGTACAGTACCGGTAGCTGAGTAGGCCTACATCAGTACATTGGTAATATACTCTACACTGTTCCCGGTAATTGCCGATAAATGCCTACATCTGTCTGCCTGTACAATGTACAGTCTGTACATGTCTCTACAGCACTAGGCCTACTGCAGTACTGGAACAGGCTGACAGGCAGACTGCTGGACTAGTAACAGGAACAGGCCTAACCGAACAGCTGATCGGGCAACTCTGATCAGGTAATTTATTTTGGAGGATATGGAAAACCGCCATTTAATTTAAATATGTAATTGACATCTTACAGTTGTATGATTAAGTCCGGTACTTTCCCAAGTGTGTTATTTTTTGGTGTAGATTTTAATTACAGCTGTGTTCGCCTATGTTCCGCCTGTATTCTATTGTGTTCTGCTGTGTTCTACTGTGTTCTGCTGTGTTCTGTAAAAAGAACTATCCGTGTTTTACATTTTGAATTTTGACTTTGACTCGGTTGTGTGAACGTGACCTAAGAATGTTTGGAATTGCTTCTTTTTTTTATTTAAGAACAAGTTCGTTACCGCTATTATATAAAAAATGTTCTCGAAATTTGTTCTGGAACTTTTTTCTATATTTAATAACGAACATTGTGTAGAGCCTACACAAAATATTAAAAATAGCAAAATCTAGCTAATATATCATTTTTGTAATTAAAAAAACGCAATTAATTAGTAATACAAGTTTCCAATAATTTTTGAATATATATATATATATTACACCCATGACTTTCCACCCTGCCAGCTCCCTCCGTCTCTTCCTTCCAAAATCGCCCTCTCCCCTTATATCCGCTTCTCTCTCCGCCGCCTCCCTCCTTTCTCTCCTCGCGACCTCCTTCAGCCTCCTCTCCTCGACTCTATCCGCTTCCAACTTCTTCCACCTCTTCCACCTCACCACCTCTCTGTCCACTAGGTGTCGGCTATCGTAGTACACCAACTCGCCCTTCAGCCCCGGGTGGTCTACAAGACCCTCAAAGGCCACCTTAAAGGCTCTCCTGTGATTTAGAGGTGCTCCTGATAGTAGAAACGCCGTCGGTTCTCTTCTGATAACCACGGCAATGAATAGGTTTAATAAACCTATCATTATCCAATCCTCCTTCAAGATATATCTCTTCTGATAATATCTTTATCGCTCCCCTTCGGAACTGATATACTTTCCTGGTCTCGCTCCCCATTTCAGCGAGTTCGCAAGTTCTGTTTGTTTTGGCAAGTTCCGAGAAGAATAAATACGGAGCGGAACTTGCACCAGTCCATCGGCTTGTGGCAGACGAGCCCCATTAGTTGGTCCATCGCCACGGTTCCACAATGTCCCGTGTTCTCCACCAATCCCTACCCCTCTGGTCTCGTCCAGTTTGACATTATTTATATTCCCCCTTTCTGTGCTATTGTAGCTTCAAATCTTTAAGGTGTGTGTAAACTGGATCTTTTACTAGTGACCGTGTATATAATAAATTTCAGTTATATTGCGGCCAACAGGCCTTTAACGAACTGATAGGTACCTACCTACAAACTCACTACTACAGACTGCCAACTGCACACAAGAACCAGTAATTCAGTAATACATACCGGTAGCCCCATCACCATGGCAACCTAGGATGCCACATTCAGAGATCTACTGTACCAACCTATAACTAATTCATTATTAAACAGCACCGGGTCCGATCTATAAATCACAAATCATAGCACCAATTTCTACTGTACGGACATAATTATAACAGAGTCGTTACCACCCCGTGTCAAAATTGTTAATGTATTGTGTGTTAATCTTAGGTCGTATATCCTTGATGTATGATTTTTCTTTAATTTTCCTATCTACCCAATCCTTACATCGTGCTAGAATTCTAATGCTGAAAGGTATTTCTCTCTGTGTATCTGTAGTGTTGGGGTGGTGTTTTATGTAGTGGTCCTTCATGGCTGATGTGGCTTTCCCTGTGATGTTTCTGACTGCGTTACGGTGTTGTGAGATGCGTGAGCGTATTTGTGTGCTGGTTTCGCCTACATAAACCTCTCCACATTGGCTACAGGTGAGTGAATACACCACGTTCTTAGTGGTACACTGTGCAGGGCCATTCGTACAGGTAAAGCACTTGTGTGTGGGTGCGGGGCACTTCGGTGGGTTTAGGGTGGACCTCGTGAGAAGTTGTTGTAGCTTGGGCCCAGGGGTTGTCACTACTCTAGTACATCCTGCTAACCGGGACTTGTGGACTACCGCCTGTACCTGCCTCTTGATGTCTTCATTTATGAAGGGGACTACCAACGGTATGGGTGTGGTCCCTACCGCTGGGGGTGGGTGTCGTGTGTTGTTACGTGGGTGGAGTACTGTATGAATGAGTTTATCTACTATCGCGGGTGGGTAATCGTTGTTAATTAACAGCTGTCGGACCTTGCTAACCCCTCGGTTTCTCCCCCCCTCCGTCGATCCGTATTGTATCCCTCTGGCTACTGCTTGTCGGGCCGTGTTGTTAATCATAGATTTGGGGTGGTTACTAAAGTAATTGAGGATTATCCCTACATTAGCTGGTTTGGTATATAGTTCAAAGTCAATTTTACCCTCTTGGTTGACTGTCGTTAGGACATCTAGGAACGGAATACTAGTGTACGACTGTTCGATGGTATACTTAATAGTCTTGTGACAAGAATTAAGGTATTCCATGAACAGGCGTAACTCTTCTTCCCCATGCTCCCAAATTGACCACCCGTCATCCAGGAATCTATACCAGCACACGGGTTTAAGGTGGTACCTCTCTAAAAACCCTAGTTCGATACTATGTACGTAAATAATCGCAAAGGGTGGGGCTAGTCTGTTCCCCATCCCCATGCCCTTAATTTGTAGGTAATATTTGCCGTCAAAATGGAAAAATGAGCATTCCAGGCTCGTAGTTAATAACCCAAAAACATCCGTAATATCCAAACCGAACATATTGATGTCCGCTTTGTGCCGGTTGATGAAGTCTGTGACCACATCTATCCCTTCGCCGACCGGTATGTTGGTGTACATTGCCTTAATGTCAGTACTAAAAATAATATCTCCTGGGGACAATGGCGGCAGTTCGGACACCCGTTCGATAAAGTCCCTCGTGTTCCGTAGTCGCTCCGGAACGAATTTCAGCGCTTGGGTGAGGATCTGGCAGAGCAACCACGCTGGTTTCTCCGCTGCTGACCCGCAGGCTGATGATATCGGCCTCATGGGGTTGTCGGGTTTATGGGTCTTTGGGTTACAGTACAGTTCTGGAGCGCGTGGTTGGTGGGTTACGAGTAGCCCGGATAGGTACTGCTGGTTGGGTTTACATAGTATCCCTTTGATCCCGTGTTTAACCCGTGACGATTCCTTCGGGTTGGGGTCCCTCGTTAGCGGGCGATAGGATTCCCGATCACTTAGGATGTCAGTCTTGACCTTGTCTATATACCCAGCTCGGTCCAGGACAGCGAAACCCCCACTCTTATCGGTTCGCTTGACTATAATGTCGGTGGATGTTCGTATAGCCTCGACGGCCTCCCTTTCGCAGCGACTGAGGTTGTGACGTGGTGGAAGGTTCTTCCTCTGATAGTTGGAGTAAACCGAGAGGATGGCGGCCTTGAGTTCGTCTAATTCTTGTTCCAGTAATGGTGGGATCGATGGTGGTTTAGATCGGTATACATCTGGGAATGGTATCTTCATAAACTTCGACTTCGGCTTCGTTGTTGTCGAGGCGGTCCCGGGTGTGGTCCCAGGTGTTGTAGTCCCGGTGTACGTTGTCCCACTGGCGGTCCCGGCGTGCGTCGTCCCACTGGCGGTCCCGGCGTTCGTCGTCCCACTGGCGGTCCCGGCGTTCGTCGTCCCACTGGCGGTCCCGGCGTTCGTCGTCCCACTGGCGGTCCCAGCGTTCGTCGTCCCACTGGCGGTCCCGGCGTGCGTCGTCCCACTGGCGGTCCCGGCGTTCGTCGTCCCACTGGCGGTCCCGGCGTTCGTCGTTCCACTGGTGGTCCCGGCGTCCGTCGTCCCACTCGTAGTCCCGGTGTTAGCCGTTCCACTCGTGGTCTCGAGTTCGCGATTCTCTATGTCGTATCTCCATTTGACACCGTACGCGAGTCGATCCAAGGCCACCTCGACGGTCTTCATCACTCGAGGGTTGACCTGCGTCGTCAGCGCATACTTCGGCCCCTTGCTCAGGAGGCTCCGTGTCCCTTCTGGTAGAGGCGTCGATGTAATAACGCACACTCTGCTGTGCGCCAACTTCGGCCCCTTGCTCAGGAGGCTCCGTGTCCCTTCTGGTAGAGGCGTCGATGTAATAACGCACACTCTGCTGTGCGCCAACTCCGTGGATTGTCTAGTGGTAGGTTCTTTATGCGGCGTAATCCTACTAAGTTTCTTGTTATGGGTGCGTGTAGTGGTTATAGCGGTGTAGGTCTCGATGTCGCGGAGCGAGGTAACAAGTTCTGTTATGACAGTGGTAGGCAAGCTGAACTGCTGTATCCGCGCTCGTTGGGTTTCTCTGAGACGTTCTAGGTTACTCAGTTTACTGAACGTAGATCGTACTGCTGCAGTAAGCGCTTTCTGCTTGAAGTTGCTCACCACCCGTCGGAAACTCGGATGCATGATTCTAATGTGGATGGAGTTCTCTATAAATCGAGGGAACTTGTGGTGCTGTTGGCAGGTGCGTAGAAATTTTGTGTGTAGTCGCTGTCTGGCTAGCTTTTCTGCTGTCAGACACATACCTAATAGGGCAAACTGCTGATCAAGCGGAAGGTTAAATTTACGAAAACTGGTGCGCGCCCTGGTCACTGGAGGTATCATAGCTTCAAATCTTTAAGGTGTGTGTAAACTGGATCTTTTACTAGTGACCGTGTATATAATAAATTTCAGTTATATTGCGGCCAACAGGCCTTTAACGAACTGATAGGTACCTACCTACAAACTCACTACTACAGACTGCCAACTGCACACAAGAACCAGTAATTCAGTAATACATACCGGTAGCCCCATCACCATGGCAACCTAGGATGCCACATTCAGAGATCTACTGTACCAACCTATAACTAATTCATTATTAAACAGCACCGGGTCCGATCTATAAATCACAAATCATAGCACCAATTTCTACTGTACGGACATAATTATAACAGAGTCGTTACCACCCCGTGTCAAAATTGTTAATGTATTGTGTGTTAATCTTAGGTCGTATATCCTTGATGTATGATTTTTCTTTAATTTTCCTATCTACCCAATCCTTACATCGTGCTAGAATTCTAATGCTGAAAGGTATTTCTCTCTGTGTATCTGTAGTGTTGGGGTGGTGTTTTATGTAGTGGTCCTTCATGGCTGATGTGGCTTTCCCTGTGATGTTTCTGACTGCGTTACGGTGTTGTGAGATGCGTGAGCGTATTTGTGTGCTGGTTTCGCCTACATAAACCTCTCCACATTGGCTACAGGTGAGTGAATACACCACGTTCTTAGTGGTACACTGTGCAGGGCCATTCGTACAGGTAAAGCACTTGTGTGTGGGTGCGGGGCACTTCGGTGGGTTTAGGGTGGACCTCGTGAGAAGTTGTTGTAGCTTGGGCCCAGGGGTTGTCACTACTCTAGTACATCCTGCTAACCGGGACTTGTGGACTACCGCCTGTACCTGCCTCTTGATGTCTTCATTTATGAAGGGGACTACCAACGGTATGGGTGTGGTCCCTACCGCTGGGGGTGGGTGTCGTGTGTTGTTACGTGGGTGGAGTACTGTATGAATGAGTTTATCTACTATCGCGGGTGGGTAATCGTTGTTAATTAACAGCTGTCGGACCTTGCTAACCCCTCGGTTTCTCCCCCCCTCCGTCGATCCGTATTGTATCCCTCTGGCTACTGCTTGTCGGGCCGTGTTGTTAATCATAGATTTGGGGTGGTTACTAAAGTAATTGAGGATTATCCCTACATTAGCTGGTTTGGTATATAGTTCAAAGTCAATTTTACCCTCTTGGTTGACTGTCGTTAGGACATCTAGGAACGGAATACTAGTGTACGACTGTTCGATGGTATACTTAATAGTCTTGTGACAAGAATTAAGGTATTCCATGAACAGGCGTAACTCTTCTTCCCCATGCTCCCAAATTGACCACCCGTCATCCAGGAATCTATACCAGCACACGGGTTTAAGGTGGTACCTCTCTAAAAACCCTAGTTCGATACTATGTACGTAAATAATCGCAAAGGGTGGGGCTAGTCTGTTCCCCATCCCCATGCCCTTAATTTGTAGGTAATATTTGCCGTCAAAATGGAAAAATGAGCATTCCAGGCTCGTAGTTAATAACCCAAAAACATCCGTAATATCCAAACCGAACATATTGATGTCCGCTTTGTGCCGGTTGATGAAGTCTGTGACCACATCTATCCCTTCGCCGACCGGTATGTTGGTGTACATTGCCTTAATGTCAGTACTAAAAATAATATCTCCTGGGGACAATGGCGGCAGTTCGGACACCCGTTCGATAAAGTCCCTCGTGTTCCGTAGTCGCTCCGGAACGAATTTCAGCGCTTGGGTGAGGATCTGGCAGAGCAACCACGCTGGTTTCTCCGCTGCTGACCCGCAGGCTGATGATATCGGCCTCATGGGGTTGTCGGGTTTATGGGTCTTTGGGTTACAGTACAGTTCTGGAGCGCGTGGTTGGTGGGTTACGAGTAGCCCGGATAGGTACTGCTGGTTGGGTTTACATAGTATCCCTTTGATCCCGTGTTTAACCCGTGACGATTCCTTCGGGTTGGGGTCCCTCGTTAGCGGGCGATAGGATTCCCGATCACTTAGGATGTCAGTCTTGACCTTGTCTATATACCCAGCTCGGTCCAGGACAGCGAAACCCCCACTCTTATCGGTTCGCTTGACTATAATGTCGGTGGATGTTCGTATAGCCTCGACGGCCTCCCTTTCGCAGCGACTGAGGTTGTGACGTGGTGGAAGGTTCTTCCTCTGATAGTTGGAGTAAACCGAGAGGATGGCGGCCTTGAGTTCGTCTAATTCTTGTTCCAGTAATGGTGGGATCGATGGTGGTTTAGATCGGTATACATCTGGGAATGGTATCTTCATAAACTTCGACTTCGGCTTCGTTGTTGTCGAGGCGGTCCCGGGTGTGGTCCCAGGTGTTGTAGTCCCGGTGTACGTTGTCCCACTGGCGGTCCCGGCGTGCGTCGTCCCACTGGCGGTCCCGGCGTTCGTCGTCCCACTGGCGGTCCCGGCGTTCGTCGTCCCACTGGCGGTCCCGGCGTTCGTCGTCCCACTGGCGGTCCCAGCGTTCGTCGTCCCACTGGCGGTCCCGGCGTGCGTCGTCCCACTGGCGGTCCCGGCGTTCGTCGTCCCACTGGCGGTCCCGGCGTTCGTCGTTCCACTGGTGGTCCCGGCGTCCGTCGTCCCACTCGTAGTCCCGGTGTTAGCCGTTCCACTCGTGGTCTCGAGTTCGCGATTCTCTATGTCGTATCTCCATTTGACACCGTACGCGAGTCGATCCAAGGCCACCTCGACGGTCTTCATCACTCGAGGGTTGACCTGCGTCGTCAGCGCATACTTCGGCCCCTTGCTCAGGAGGCTCCGTGTCCCTTCTGGTAGAGGCGTCGATGTAATAACGCACACTCTGCTGTGCGCCAACTCCGTGGATTGTCTAGTGGTAGGTTCTTTATGCGGCGTAATCCTACTAAGTTTCTTGTTATGGGTGCGTGTAGTGGTTATAGCGGTGTAGGTCTCGATGTCGCGGAGCGAGGTAACAAGTTCTGTTATGACAGTGGTAGGCAAGCTGAACTGCTGTATCCGCGCTCGTTGGGTTTCTCTGAGACGTTCTAGGTTACTCAGTTTACTGAACGTAGATCGTACTGCTGCAGTAAGCGCTTTCTGCTTGAAGTTGCTCACCACCCGTCGGAAACTCGGATGCATGATTCTAATGTGGATGGAGTTCTCTATAAATCGAGGGAACTTGTGGTGCTGTTGGCAGGTGCGTAGAAATTTTGTGTGTAGTCGCTGTCTGGCTAGCTTTTCTGCTGTCAGACACATACCTAATAGGGCAAACTGCTGATCAAGCGGAAGGTTAAATTTACGAAAACTGGTGCGCGCCCTGGTCACTGGAGGTATCATAGCTTCAAATCTTTAAGGTGTGTGTAAACTGGATCTTTTACTAGTGACCGTGTATATAATAAATTTCAGTTATATTGCGGCCAACAGGCCTTTAACGAACTGATAGGTACCTACCTACAAACTCACTACTACAGACTGCCAACTGCACACAAGAACCAGTAATTCAGTAATACATACCGGTAGCCCCATCACCATGGCAACCTAGGATGCCACATTCAGAGATCTACTGTACCAACCTATAACTAATTCATTATTAAACAGCACCGGGTCCGATCTATAAATCACAAATCATAGCACCAATTTCTACTGTACGGACATAATTATAACAGAGTCGTTACCACCCCGTGTCAAAATTGTTAATGTATTGTGTGTTAATCTTAGGTCGTATATCCTTGATGTATGATTTTTCTTTAATTTTCCTATCTACCCAATCCTTACATCGTGCTAGAATTCTAATGCTGAAAGGTATTTCTCTCTGTGTATCTGTAGTGTTGGGGTGGTGTTTTATGTAGTGGTCCTTCATGGCTGATGTGGCTTTCCCTGTGATGTTTCTGACTGCGTTACGGTGTTGTGAGATGCGTGAGCGTATTTGTGTGCTGGTTTCGCCTACATAAACCTCTCCACATTGGCTACAGGTGAGTGAATACACCACGTTCTTAGTGGTACACTGTGCAGGGCCATTCGTACAGGTAAAGCACTTGTGTGTGGGTGCGGGGCACTTCGGTGGGTTTAGGGTGGACCTCGTGAGAAGTTGTTGTAGCTTGGGCCCAGG